>JACCIC010000016.1:4280000-4340000 GCA_018907035.1 Sycobia sp. Sy_11 | reverse complement strand
GTTGAACATCGACGTCCTTCAATGCCATAAAAGATGTACCAGATATTATCGTAGGCATCCGTATTGATTATTACTTGTTAATGCTATTGCCGTAACTGATTGTCATTTCAGAGTCTTTTGTATGTTTTGTTTCAGGTTTGTATTGAAAATCCAGCCACACGATACCAATGTTGAGCCTCGGAATGGGCGTGAGTTATAAAGTCATTTAAATTCTTACTGTCAAGCTGCTTTAACAATAACGAGTCTTGTAGTATTGGTAAATTTACACCGCTCGTTATTGCGCATGCGTACAGCCGAATAATCGACTGCTCGATTCAAAGGAATTTCTAAGGATTCGAATGAATACACTGTGTGTACAGGTGCCTTAAACATTACGTGGATGTCGCTATTAATTTAATAAAATTGTATAGTAGATGACGAATGCATAAAAATGCAAACGGTGTTTGTGCAATTAAACGTGCGTAATCGTGTTAAAAGCTCACATTTTACATACATTGTTTTTTAACGGTGTGCTTATCTACTGTTTTTAGCCGAACGAACGTCAGGACTTTTGTAATATTCCGAATTAATTCTCGAACATTAGTTTTTTAAAAAAAATTTTAAAAGAGTTACGTACGATCCGGTGTAATTCCAAAAAGGGTTAAATGAACTGGTCTTGAAAAAAATCCTTTTCCTCCATTATTTATTCGCTCGTTTTCATTTAGTACAATAGAAATAGTCAAGTACTTCCAAAGAATCCCGTTTGTATCGAAATCTTTATATCTTTTTTTTCTCGTAAATTAAAAACGTATATTCTAAGAAAGTGAAAAAAAAATATTCTTTTGTCTAAAATCTTCTACTGCAAAATTTCCATTTTCCGTACAACGTGGAGAAAAAAGAAATGAAACCTTAGGCAAAGAAAATTAACGCGCCAGAGTAAGCTATATCGAGTCATCGTATAAAACAAAAAAGACGTCGAACGATTATAAAAGGACAAGATTTCTAAGAACAGTAATTTACAGTCCGAGTACGTCGACTCGAAGGAAATGTCTGGTATGAATATAACTGTGAATGGTTACTTTAAACTGATAATCAAAAAAAAATTCGGATCGCCATCCACTGGGTTAGTGGTGTAAGTGACTGTGTGTTCCAATTTTAAAAATGTTTCTATTTTTGATTTGCACGAATTATTAATTAAAAAAATAATTTAAAATACTTTTTTCATTTCTCTGAACGTATAAATAAATATCTTTCAAATCTCGAGTTCACTGCGAACATTCTGTGTTTCTTGAATAAGTCTTTTGTGATTTTAGAAAATTTCGAACTGCCGATGCGTTAGCAATGTACCAAAAGATTAAGCAACTACAAGATTCACTATGCACCCAAAAAGTCGAAAAATTTGATCGGAACCGGTCAGGCAGGTGGTGTCATTCCCACCCTTGCAGCCAGTACCCGCGATGAGCGACCCCTTCTCTTCTCTTAAACCGCTTTCTTTCGTTCAAATAAAACAGGCACGCACGCGCGCGCGCGCATACACACACACATACACACCTAACTGGACGCAACGCTACGTAACACAGCGGTAACGACAGCCGTCGGCGAGCGGGGGGGGGGGGGAATCCAATCCCACCTCGGCCTCGCCCCGCTCGGTTGATAAATATAATCAGTAGCCGCGCCCGGACGCTCGTCGACGGCACGGTGGCGGTCGCAGCGCGCGGCATTTGCATTATTTCGATTATTCCCGCGGAAAGAAGAAGGGGGGGGTGGGTGGGTGAGGTTGGCTGGCGGGGTCGTTAAACCCGAGGCTTGGCTCCTCCCAGTCCGCAATTACGCAGGTAGGCGGATGCCGGAAAGTTGCTAATATCGCCGCTCCCCCCCCCCCCAAGAATAGCCCACCTGGGTGTAGTAGAGAGCGACGGCCGTTGGCAGGCCTCTGGGGTTGCGGGGGGGGGGAGAAAACTGCGACGAGGGGGTGGCGGGAGGTGGGGGGGGGGCTCGCACTGCCCCGTTAGTGCATGTGCAGCGTGCGCGCTGCGTTCTAACAACCTTCTCTCTCTCTCTTTCTCTCGCTCCGGCCGTATACGCTTCCGTTCTTTTTTTCTCCCCTCTTTCTTCCTCGGGTTTCGCGCACCCGCCGCCGGTATAATGCGGCGCGCGCGGTTAAAGGTCGAAAATAAATTATTCCCCCGGCGCGCCGCGCGGACCGAGACGGTCGAAACTGCGTTTCGACCACTGCGCCTCAGTCCCCTTTTGGTTTTCTCTTTGCCTTCGGCGAGATTTGTACCGCGTTGTTTTGCCTCGCTAATGAGGCAGACGAGTCTCTCTCTCTCTCTCTCTCTCTCTCTCTCCCTCTCTCTGATGGCGAGGGCGTGGATTTCGAGTGGAAGATAGTTTATCCGTTCAATTTTCATCAATCTTCGAAAGGGGGGGGGGCGGTGGGGTGGCCGAAAGGCTGGGCTCGTTAGCTCTACTTCCATAGGAGTCTATAACTCAAAATACGTTATTACTTGTACACTCGATTTAATGATCCAGGCAGTGAAGAAACGGGCGATCTGATTTACAATGGCAAATTCTACAAAGTTATTGATGAAACCGCACGCGTGCGACGGGGCCCGGATTTTATTTACGATCGATCTCGTTATTCCACGTATTTCGCAGGAATCCTTCATAAATTATTACTTTATGCTAATAATTAATTGCGACGACGGTGGGATTGGTGGGAGCGTAGTACAAGCCGCCCCCGACGTTCCGGCAACGAGAAATCCATTCGCGCGTAATATATCTTTGGAAATCCCGGCAAAACGCTCTGCTCTCCTCTTTCATCGTCCCGTCGAGCCCGTCGACGATCAACGAATTACAACTGTCGCAATCGTTCATAATTAACCTTTAGACTGCCGGCATGGCTCGTATATGAGCCATCTGTGACCTTGACGGCTACTCCAGAGTTACGAGGCGTTTTTATGTATAAATTTTGCACATCAAAAATATCAATTTATATTGATGACTACGTGAATCAGGATCTGTGGACGTTCTTAATTCTCTGCTACCGATTGTGGAGGAAAAAAAAAATACGAGTGCTCGCAGTATCGAATCCTTTGGGTAGCTCGCAGCTGAGCTGACCATGATGAGACGGACGCGTCGACCAGAAAGAGCCGCGTGAAAAACTTAGGCAGCACGTAAAGAACGCGACGGTCGAGCGCGAGAACAACTCGAAGAATCATTGAGTTCAGAACGTGCCAACGTGTTGGTATATGGGCGCCGGATCAATTGACCGAGGATACATCGATGATACCGAAGAAAAAAAAAAAAACCGCCTGTGTAACGACTGTACTCGCTTACGTTATAGGCACGAAACAATGTCACGTCTCCGTCGAATCGTTAAAGACGACGACAAATACAGACCCGCGTTTCGAGAATTCGTTCACGAGATCGGGCCCGAAGCGCCGCCGGCGATAAGGATCAGCCGCGCGACGGCGGGTCCACGGAGAGGAGACAATGCTCGGTGGAGATCGATGCGTTGTAATGGCGACAGGTGATGTTTACGAGGCAGGTGTTAGAGCTGCGAAAGGTACTGGTGAGCGTCGTGCCGAGCGGCCATTGGCCGAACCGAACTGTGCGATGCGGATAAAACGGTCTGGGTTATCAAGCCTAAGACCACGGAGACACAGTGCTTTTTCTCGACCACGTCGATTCTTCGCATCGGGCGGCGATAGACACGTTTTGACGAGCCGAAAATTTGAAACAACATGAACGATAGCTTTGAAGATCTATTTTTAATTTAAAGTCTATAATTATAAAGCTCCGGGGACAGCGCAGACTCGGAAGTATGTAACTTGAATTCAAACAAAAAAGAAAGCAGGAACTTTCGACAACAAAAAAAAAAACAAATAACAAAGTACGGTTACAAATGCTCCTCTTAATTTACCCTGTTACCGGGGAACCCCCAACCCCGATAAACACATATACGCGCTAAACGTATAATAGGAGCTGCGTGCAGCTTTCATAAACCGGCCGACGCGGAAGCTCTTTTCCCGATCGTTTCGTCGTAAATAAAGGAGCGAAGCGAGGGGAGGAGGACGGTGGTTTGAGGGGGGAAGGAAGAAAAGAGCCATAGCGCGCTGCACGGAATCCCCACGATTTGCATAATTTCTCGAAACAAAGACCTCGGTATTATGGCCTGCCGCCGACGACGACGACGACGACGACGACGGCGGCGGAAAAAAAACCCCCGCACGGGCGTATCTCGCGTGCGCCTCGCCCGTCTCTCGCTCCTATTCGCACAGGCGAATTATCCCGTCGCTCGGTCCCCCCGTCTCACGCATCCTTGGTGAGGTCGTCTTATATATATATATATATATATATATATATATATATATATATATATATATATAAATGACCCTGCGCTCGTCTCTGCGTGTGTGTACTTTTAACTCCGTGCTTTCGACCGCTCGAATAAGGGACGCGGCAAGGGAGTCCGAGAGGAGAGCACGGAGGAACGGAAGGCGTGAGAAGCCCGCGCGTGGGCGGAGGGGCGGGGGGGGGGGGATCGAGGAACAATGGGCGGCCCGCGCGCCGCGTTGTTATTATTTGCCGCTCTCGCGCCAGGGGAAGCGCTAAATCATCTTTTTTATCTGATCGCCGCGCGCATGGATACGCGAAAGTTGTAGGGGCACGGGGGCAGAGGGATGGGCGGACGGGGGATTTCTTTGGGCGCGTCGAGGAGCACAGTGTGTATAAGTGCATAACACGCGGAGGGCCGAAGGAGTCGGTAGCGCGGAATACCGCATGACCTGTTATCTTGTTATATATACCAGTCCTGGTTTGTATGTGTATATATATATATATATATATATATGTATTGAGAGTTGAGCGTTTGCCCCACCCACCGCCTCATCCCTCTTACAGCTGTTTTTATTGTTTCTCCCTCTCCTCCCGCACCGCGGCACTATATATATATATATATATATATATTGCTCCTTAACTCGCCGCCTCTTTCAACGCATAATTTCCCTGCGTAAATTATTGCCCTCGCCCGTGCGTCGTGCCAACGGAGAGGAAGAGAGAACGAGAGAGGGACTGGGTACCTGTACGTTCGGAGGCGATATTTAATTTAGTTTAATAGAAACGTCGACTTACGCGATGCGAAGCTTATACCGTGCGTATGTAGGAAGTGCTCTGTGATAGAGTTCAAGCCTCTTTGTCTAACACACTCGCACGAGACAATTAATATTTACACTCAATATACCTCGTTCCTGATTTATCTACGGGCTACGGTTCAATCGCTGATGATTACTGCAATTCCTGACGCACATTCTCTTCCTCCTTGGCTCGAGCTGCCATGGTTAGATACTGATATACGAGTTCCATATTTCTTGTGCAGTAAAACGTAATGGAACGTAGATTGCTACATCGATTGATGCGATTTATTTAGTCTGTGCACTGGGCGATAGAGTATCATATCGTAGATGCTTAATATAATACTATATTGTGCAGTAATAAAAAAATTCACCTGACGAATGAGTTAGTCATGGAAGCTTCCTGCCAAAGTAACAAGTCTTGAGAATCCACGTTTAACTTCATTTTTTTAGAAGTTGCTTTCGAAAAGAGTTGCGCAGCCTTGTACGAAACTGACAGGGCTGCTCCAGAATATAGATTTATTCGAGACAGGAAATTTTGAAGATGGAACAGCCAATATGATTTTGATCGTTTAGATGGGGATACATGAAATGGACAAGGGAGTGTCTTCGCAGAATATCAAGATGTATGAGATGTATCACAGCATATCTCTTATTGTACTCGACGAATGCGATGAGGTGAAATGAATAGTATAATGCAGAAGATGATCGTTTTATAGGAAAATGATAGCATTTAGCGAAAAATCAGCTAAATTGACATAAAAAACTACTCAACCGCATTCGTAACGTCCTCTAACGAACGCTAAATGTTACTAATGCAATAATGCGTTCAAGTTAGAATTCGTAAGATCAACGTACATTGACCTCCTATATATGCAGATACAAATAAAGACCTTAATTATAATTACCGAATTTAGATAGGGAAACTTTGTTTGTAATTAGAGCTTCGATTATGGCTGGTCTATTCTCAGAAGCTGCTAAGACTTGATTTGATAATACCCATAGCCTTTGAAACATTATTCAAATCTTTAAAAATCCAAGGATTTAAAATCTTGAAAAGTGACTTCGTTTGTGTAATACTTCGGAACTTATGTTCAGGATGGATCTAACCAGATCGTGAACATCGACACAGAACGTATTACTTTTCACAACCTTTCTGACGGGAGTATGATGGATTTCAAACCTGCAATTAAGAGCAAAGAATTGTCAAATATTAGACCTTTGAAAAATCCAATGCTTGCTTTTACTTTTATTTCGTTTCGTGATTACGCATATCTATAAATCGAATTATAATTTACAAAGCAGATCCATTTTTAATAATAGCAAATGTCTTCGTGAAAACATAGTCGGAGAAACTTGGTTTGGCAATCAATTTTAGAGGATGAATTAAGGAAAAAGTTTTTCAATATTATCGAGGATCAAGGTGGCAGTGCCATTCCTTGCGTTACGTTTATTTCGTATTAGCTAGTCTCTATCAAAAGAGAACACAAGATTCTGAATAATTGGAGACACGAAACAGGGGCATATATATATATATATATATATATATATATATATATATATATATACATATAGCATATAAACAAGTATAAATACATAGAGAGAGAGAGAGAGAGAGAGAGAGAGAGAGAGAGAGAGAGAGAGAGAGAGGCGAGGGAGAAAGAAAGAATTTAGAGCAAACTGTAAGTCACTGATTGATTTATCAAGAGGAATTACAATATATCCCGCCGAGCATTTAGTCCTCTTGGTGTGTTATCGGTATTTGGAATTAATCCAATAAAAAAAACTGTCGCATTGGCAACAGTTTGTAGAGAATTTCATAAAAAAGTGCTTCCTTACACGAACTGAATTTGGTTATATCGTCTGATTACTTTAATAATGCTCACAGATATTTATATATATATATATATATATATATATATATATATATATATATATATATATATGTATATATAATATCGTGAGAACGCAAAGTCAATCATCACGAGCATATCGCGGTAATTTACGTTCAGTTGGAAATACGCGGAACACGAATGCTCGAATCTCGTTTACGGCTCACTCAACTTAATTAAAGAAGAGTCTTGTACTTTTATTATCCTATATTTTTGCTTTATTGTCGGGCTCGTAATTATTTTTATTACTTAATCAGTGAAGTAGATTACATTAAAATACTGCAAGAATGCCTGAAAATATCATATTACAAAATTCGAATGTTTTTACTTTCGTAAATAAATGTTTTTAATTCAGTGCAGCTTATACGCATATTTAGTGTGAAATATACGTAGTAATGAAACATACATAATGATTTATTTACAAATTGATAAAAATTATTCGTTTTTGAATTATGTAAACACATAAAAGTTTATATTTAAATCACGAATACATTTAGTCAACGCAATTTTTATCAAACGTTTTTTCAGTTTATTCTGCATTACAAGTTGTAAGTAATCATTGACAAAACATGATAAACAAAGTTAATAATTTACAATGAATAGCTGGATTGCACGTTCTCGTACATTATTAATCTAAAATATTTAAAGCCACTGATTAATTAAACAATGACAATGTACATCGGAAAAAATGCAGATGAGTTACGTATAGTCACTCTAAAATTTCAATAATAAAATTTCCCAACGTTTATGAAGCAATCGTAAGTCTCCTCACCGTTATCTGACATGCCTTATCCAATTATCGTAATAGTATATATATATAGATATATATATAGAGCCGAACGATCTGCGCGGTGGAAATGAACGGTCACCCAGCGCTCGTGCAGCATCATCGTCATCATCAGAGATATGTATATATATATATATATATATATATATATATATATATATATATATAGAGAGAGAGAGAGAGAGAGAGAGGGCAATTCATTCGCCCCGTGTCAGTTTTTAATCAGCCACGGCGCGCTCGAGTTTCACATAAGAAGCGAGACTTAGCTCCCCGCCCTTCCCACCCTCTCGCCCCGCACTCCATCTCCGAACGCGCGGGATCGAGCGATATCCGCGCGCGGACTGGAATCGCTCCTTGATTGCCTCCCCCCTGCCCGAGCTCCCTCCGCGCGCGCGTTCAGCAAGCGCTCGCGACCGCTTTTTCCCAAGGAAAAATCCCCCTCCCCCTCCTCCTCGCCCGGCCAATCCCCCCTTAATCCCCCAACGATCCATCAGTCGCGCTGAAGTCAGCCTCCCGCCGCCCTTCCTCCGCGTAATTATAACGCGTTCTCGGAGTTTGCCGCTGCAATTTTTGCCCCCCCCACCCCGCCCAACCCGGAGCCCCCCTCGCGAGAACGCTTCCGCGCGCGCGAGCACGCGAGTAATATATAGTTCTGTGGCTGGATGCAGGGTGCTTTTAATACAGCTCCGCGGGATGGGAGGTGGGGGGGGGGAGGATTGGATTCTGCGGGGCAAAAGCGTGCACCGCTCTCCTCTCTCTCTCTTTCTCTCTGTGTGTCTCTCTCCAGCTCTCCGCAGCACTAACCTAATTTTCATCAATTCTTGCGGGTGCGCGGCCACGCCCTCGTCTCAAAAATATCCACCCCTCCATAACACGTCAAATTCAGTCCAGGGTATACGAGGTATTTATATATATATATATATATATATATATATAAAGTGGAAATTCTGTGCGGGGCTTGAGGAGGGCGCGCGGAAACGTAACGAGCTCTGATTAAAGAAAATTCCGCGAGCGCGAGCAGTGTAATTGCCAGCCCCGTCCTCCCCCTCCGTCCGACCCGCCGCACCCGCAGCCCGTTCTCCGCTCCTTACACGCCCATCGCCCCGGCGACGTTCGCGAGGGAGCACGCGCGCGAAATTTATTGCCCCCGGGGCTGCGCGGCCCGAGGAAACGTAATTTCCACCTGCTACTTAATAGAATGATCGACTTCTGCTGGGTATAACGCCCCCCTCCCTCCCTCCTCCCCCCGGCCCCCTCCACCGCTCGCCACGCCGCAAGGTAACGAGGCTCGGCCAATGGAAAAGAAAGCGGAGGTTGAGGTGGTTTTGTGGCGCGGGGGGGGGGGGGCGAGGAGCGGTGCGCAGGCCGGCTTGAGCCAGACGCGGGAGCACTCTCGGAAGCGCTTAAAAAGTTTTCGGAGCCGGCCGCGATGCTTGGCGTACAGCTACGGTTTTCCAGAGAGAGAGAGAGAGAGAGAGAGAGAGAGAGAGAGAGAGAGAGAGCGAGAGAGAAGAGCGGGAAAAGCGTGAAGGAGCGCCGCGGGCTCTCTGTGTGCCGGTGCGAGCCAACGGGGGGAGAAGTTGATGATGTGCCTAATAAACTCCCTTGGTTTCTATTTACCGAACTTTTCTGTTTGAATAAAGAGTTAATTGCGCCGCTGTATCTTTCCGTCTCTCTCTCTACTTCTCTCCCCCAACCCTCCTATCAAGGGTTAACGAAAGTTCCGAAGCGATTCTTGCTCTTCAGCTACTGGTGAGGAGGCGGGAGGAGGATCACAGATATATTTCTATGGACCACTACTCTCTCTCTCTCTCTCTCTCTCTCCCTTCTCTTGCTTGACGATCGTACTATATATAGATATATTACGGAGAGTGTCGGAATCGCGCTCAACGCGCAGCTGCACGGGGCAGCACAGCTCCAGCAGCACATTTCTTGACTGCGCCGCCAGCAGCGGCTACGCACAAAGGTGCAGTACGGGGATCGAGATCCGACTACGCGAGCGAGACATGGATCTCGAAACGTCATTTTTGTGGACCCGCCTGTATATATATATATATATATATATATATATATATATATTTACATATATACACACGTGTACAACGAAAAATGTCGCGACGTCGCGCGGACACTCGATACAGTCCGGCGGTTAGACCGAAGAAACCGGGCTGTACGTCGATTTTACGGCAGATGTCGCGGGGAAAAGGGGTGGAGCGATTTGTGGAAGTGTAAAGCACAGCCGGCGATGTGGGATTTCACGCGTGGATAAATAGATCGGGTAGCGAGGGATGAAATTTCAAAGGGCTTGCGATAGGTCATCTGTTTTTCTTTCTCGAATCCACGTAAGGTCAGAAATGAGGTTTGATTAAGAAAATAATAGAAGATATGGTTGGCAAATTCAAACTGGTAAAAGGCCTCTTCTTCTGAACGCGTAAGGCAAGTACAGATATAGATCGGTGAGTGAATGAACAAATTGTGTATGACCAAACCGAATGGGGGAGGAGGGGGACACCTTCAACTCCTTGGGCTTTCCAACGCTAATCAACGAAATAACGTGACGTATAAAAAAATGGAAATTTTTATTTTTTCAATAATAGGTCCATCAAAGATAAGAAAACCAAACGGATCGTTTTAGAAATTGTTGAATCATATAACTTTCGAGATATTTTCGTTCTTGTCGTGTCCGAAGAAGAGAGAAAGTAATTCTGAAAAATTTCCAAAATTGAAAAAAAAAAAAAACAGAAGGGTCCCGTGATTACCAAAAAAAAATTTCCTCGCGCGTTCGACGACTTTATATTCGTAAAACCTCGCAGCTGAACATCGGTTCCGACTTCAGCGAATATCTTCGGTGCTCGTGTACGAGCTTGGTAGCCGACCAAATGGCACGCGAACTACAGCCTCGGGCCACAAATAAGCGACCTGCACCTAAGCTCGCGCGATAATTGAATCGCTACGCGTGAGAATTCTGTGTACGACCTTACAGGATCGTTTTATCCGCGAGCTCGGTAACGCGACTCGTCGCCCTCCCCCCACCCACCCCCTTTCCGAAGATCGGCAAGCCGCGATTGCCGGATCAAACTCTCAAGTGCGGGTAATTTTGATTTCGTTGTACAAAAATTTCAAGCTGCAAATCTGTGAGAAATTCGTCTATACGTGCGTATCGGTTTAATCGACCTAATGCAAAACGGTCCGGTGCCAAGAGAGAGAGAGAGAGAGAGAGAGAGAGAGAGAGGATTCGTGATGCAATTTAAAGAATCAGTTTACGCTTACACTTTGGTTAACAACGAGTCGTCTGTATATCGACGCGCATATAAACGGGAGTAAAAATAACCATCGGCAGTTACGCAACCAATCTGCCATGGGCGCTCGCGCAGCCTGAGACCCAGGAAACTTCATATTATTACGCACCTCATATTGCGCGGAGAGTCCCCGTCGGTAGCCCGTGCAACATGGGCAATAAAATTGCCCGCGGCATAAAATGCTCGTTCCGGCTCCCCCCTCGCATGAGCTACGCGTGTGCGTGCGTGCGCGCGTGCCTGTGAGAGTACGTGCCCGCGAATGTCTGTGTCTGTCTGCGTCTGTGTGTGTGTATGTGCGCGCGCGCGTGTGTCTGCGCGTGTGTACTCGGCTACGCCGCGCTGGTGCATATCTCGTTTTATGTATTTCTCAACGAAATTCATTATACCCGCCTGACAAGATAATGAATCGATTCCGCTCGAAAATCGGCTCAGTTTTAATTTGCGCTCAATTTATGTGCGGATGTGTGCCTGCATATATATGTACACATATAGGTACATGCGCGTATATATTGTTCGAGCGGTCCATTGATTTGTTGTTTGAGAAAAGGCTCGCGCAAATTTGAAATGGATAAATACGATATGGGGTGTACGAGGCAAAAAGAAAAAAAGCTTTTGTAAACGTATAATGCGATTTTGGCAGCGTTGCTTTTTATTTCAATTACGTTATGGTAATATCTGGATGTAACGAGAGGCGATATATTTGCAACGAATTTACGTATCGAATTTGTTCAAGGGATATTATTCCGTACGTATATGAAACAAATTTCTATAATTTAGACGATTCGCGTAACTGGCCTATAACTATGTGAATCCTCTATGGATTTTGCAATTTTCATTGCTAATAATAATATAGAACCATTCAATTACTAATATATATATATAACCAATATAGTTCCGAAAAACGTAAAAACGAATATTACGAACTCCTTGTATATATTGAATCAATTTTTATCAAGCTTGGCAATAAATCTATAATAAATGTTTCAGATAATTTTCTGTAATTTTATTATATATTCAGCATTTCGCTATTTTTTTATTTTTTTTAGGTTTAATTTATTAGAATTCAATTTTGCAAGATTGATCGTTGAGAAATACAGATTTAAATTATACGTAAGTTTTAATTTTGAAAAAAAAAACAACATGTGTGACCGAAGCATTTCAAAACCTTACTCGTTGAACTGAACTCCTTCCCAGATTGAAAAGAAAAATGTTCAAAATAATTTGCATGATGCAAATTGTACAATGCATTTTAATAAATACGTAATTCAAATCAATTTAATAAATAAATGGATTTTAATCGATATGGTCTTGATATAGAAATAAATTATTTGAGCAATATTATTTTTCGGTAAATTATATATGGTTTATTGGAATTTAACATTTTTGTTACGTGCTACGGAAATCACTGGCGATCCGTTGTATTTTTAAACTCCATTATTCTTCCGCTGAATTGTAGCGATTTCCAGTTTATTCAAATTCCAGAGACTATAAACATAATCCCACCCGAGAGTCATATATATATATATATATATATATATATATATATATATATATATATATATATATATAATCGCCGTTGCAGCGGTGCGGTTTCGAGATAAAAAAAAAGGTAAAAATTGCAACAACCCGTCGGATCCGCGCATTGCTCCCTCGGCGGCGATTACAGCCGCGGAGGCGAGAAAATCAAAGTAATGCGCTACGGACTGTACCTCTCCTGCTTCTGAAACCATCCCCGCCCCCACCCCTCCTCACTCACCCCCGGGGGCGCTTTGCCGAGGTTAAGCAGTTTTTAAGAGTTTGCCAGGACTTCGTAAATCCGAAATCCTTCCACGACCCGCATACACGATCCCTACGCTCCCTTTTTTCTTACGTCGATAGGGCAGCTATGCACGCGCAAACACACACACACACACACACACACAAGATGAGTGCTCCACTATGGAGTTTTTCGAAAGTTCGCCTGGCAGCTATAATTTAATGGCGAAACTGGACACACGCAAGTATGCATGCCTGTATGCGTGCATATACGTATGTATGTATTTGCCATACGGGACGCTGTTTAAATAAATACATAGTGGATGAGATGCTGCGCGAGTAAAGAGCTTGGCTTTGATGAATTTTTGCTGCGATTGCGTTTATTGTGTATATATATATATATATATATATATATATATATATATATATATATATACGTATGTATATACTATATGCGGAAAGCGGATGGCGGTTAACGGGAGGCATGGATGGAGGAGGTAAAGGAGACGTTTGAGCACTTTTTTAATGGACGGCGTATAGATAAAATGGCCGATCGTCCCTACCGTGGAAAGCAATTCGCGCTATATATATATATATATATATATATATATATATATATATATATATATATATGCGCTTATAGATACTGGCTCCGTTGCCGCAGCTTAAACTGGAAATTGTATAGCTGATAATGTGCTATATATATATATACATAAATATATGGGATCGATTATATTATTACCCGGTCGAGGAAAAATGCGCTTTAAAAGCCGGCTTTGACGATTACAAGAGAGATAAGTGACGAAAGTGAGCAGTCCTCTGCCGAGCCATGGATTTATCTTAATTTTATGTAAATCTTTATAATATTAATATATACACGATGCCTTACTGCATTAAATTACTGTATAGAAGGCAAATTGAAAAATGACGCGTTAAAACTGCCTTTAAGCATATATAGAGGTGATCGATGAAATTAGAAAGGGGTTTTTATGCAAATGTTCATTTCAAGCTTAAGATTTTTACAAGTGGCTCAACGACAATTTTAAAACTGTTATAGAAATTCGATAATGTAAAATATTACATCCAATGCATAATTAATAAGGAATAATTCGAAAAACTCGACGGATCGCATCTCACATGCTGTGTACTATCAAAAAGCTAAAAGTTCATATGATTTTTGTTCATATGTGTTCAAATCAGAGACGATAAGGAAGAAGATATTAATTGTGTTTCCGATAACACACTACACAAAAAGATTATGGTCTTAGCTGTTCAATGTTAAATGATTCAAGGAGTGAATAGAATAACAATTTATTGTGTAATTACGTTGTTTTAAAGTTTCTAAAGACCGTACTAGCAGAATCTATATACACGCATAGGTGCCATGCTTATCCGTGTCTACATAAGACTGTCCGTTTACTTGCGAGTGTCATAAACATCGGAATAACATATACCACAATTGGAAATATTTTTGAAACGAAAGAATCACAATTTGTTTATAGTTTTATGAAATAATTCATTGACTTCATAATGCTGTCGTTAGAATTCTAACAGCAACTCTCTAGATTTATAGGAATTTCTTTTAGTCAAATTATTCATGAACGGGAAACAGCTAAATTCCTTATTTAAATAAAAAAACCAACTGGTTCAATGTATAGCTATTATTTGATTATTTTACTAATTCGGAGGATTTTCAAAAGGCCAAACAAATGCGATAAATAATTAAATAAAGAAAATTCAACGCTTAATGACGTTCGGCAAAGGTTAAGGCTAATTGTATATCATTATACTATTACATACTAATATATTATTATACTAATTGTACAATACACATAGGAAAGAAATACTTTGCTCTGTCCTCGAAAAATTCTGACGATCGTCAAATTGATCGAGACCACGCAATTTATCCAGAACTTGGAGAGCGTCCACGATGAAAAAAATAAATTCCGACTTCACGCGCGCGGCCGCTCGTTCGAAAAGTCACTTTATTACGTTAAATGCGCGTGCGGTGCTCGGTCGGGCGCACGCAGCAGTATAATACATCGCGCCTTCTCCCTCCCACCCGTACGCTCCGCGCGTACATTACCATCGCGGCGCGCGTCGGAGGGAAATCGAGAAGGTGGCGGGGGGGGAAGGGGGGCGGGGAGTATCGCAGCTCTCACTTTTGAAAATTGAACGGAAGCGCGAAAACGAGAGGCGCGCCGATATTGATTATCCTATATATATATATATATATATATATATATATATATATAGTTTGGGCGCGCGAAAGGTGAAAGTTCGTATTTGTTACTGACTCCATATCAATATTTTGCGTTATTTTTTTGTTCGACAATCACGGCTGTCATGTGATAGAGCGCGTCGAAAAAAATCTATCAAATTTGTTCTATCGGCGTGAGCATAGATTTATACACATTTTTCTTTACTGCACGGAAAATCTGAAATTATGGGTCAAAAGAACAGTATACCCAGGGATAACGGGGCACACGGGAAAATTGACATTACGGATTGAATTTTACGAAAAATGCATATGAAGACCGTCGTTTGCTTGCCGAAGCGTCTCCTCAATATGCCCCAGATCTTAGCATGATATTGATATCAACAACAAACGGCCGAGATATGTTCGGGTCGGACGTAAAAAATAAATTTTCGAACGATGGATGGGAGGCTTTGCTCGATGCAGATCCGCGTCGAACGCAAGAGGACCTTGCTGCATAGTTAAGAGAAGGTCGACGGTAATCAGAGAAGCCATTTCTAAGTGCCTAAAGTCACTGAGATTTATCCAAATCTTAGGAAATTCAGTGTCGCTGCTAAAAAAAGTCGCTCTGGCATTGAATCGTTGCTGGAGATGAAAGTGGACCTATAATTGGATTTAAGATAGTCCAAGGTGGAAAAAATAGTTCCAGTCCGGCGAATCAGGAGCACCGCAAGCCAAAGCGAGTCAAATTTATAGGAAGAAGATAGGTCTTTGTATTTGTTGGGATCAAAATGGTGTGGTCTACTGACAGTCGGTTGAAAAAGAGTCGAACAGTCCATGAGCCATTCGATCGATCGAACGTGACATTGATTTTCCATCCTGACAATGCTCGGCCACGCGTTCGTTATTGTGCCATAAATTATATGGACAATCATCGATGTGAAATTCAACTCAGCCGCTTTACAGCCGAGTCCCTTACAGATCTTGACACTCTAACCACCATTTACCTTGGGACCTATACAGAACGTTCTTTGCAGATCACATAACATATATACGTATATATGTGTCAAACAAGGGTGATCAGGAAGAGTCCAGCGAATAGAACTGGAGAGCAACCACGTCTGATGTCCCCGTGCGGTGAACAGTCCGGTCGCCCGGACTGGGTATTTTTTTAACATCGACCGACATCATTCGACCATTGCAGTGACGATAAAGTCGCGTCATTTCACCCGACTCTCGGGGACGAGTGTGACAGGACCGTTGTCGCGCGTCCACCGACGATGTCATATATCGTGCTGCGCAAAGGGCTCGGCTGGCGACGCAATCCTGCGGGGGGGGGGGGTTTTCGCTGCATTGCAAAAGCGAGTGCTTTAACGTGCGCGGCCCGAAGAGCCGCGCCACGCGCTGGTCGGAGTCATAAAAACATACGAATTTCGATGGCGGCGATCGGGATGGTGGCGGGGGGAGGGGGTGCTTTTACGGCGTGTTCGGAGGCGCGGGACTTTATTAAAAATTGCCAGCTCCAGGGGGAAATTACCATAATAAATGCGCTGTTTATCGTTCTCGCGGCGCAGTAGAGAGCGTTGTCACAATATATATATATATATATATATATATATATATATATATATATATATATATATAATGTACTCTCGAGCTTTCGCTTTATGCCTGACAAATTAACGGATTTGTATCCCAGTCGGTAGCGATCATCGCGCATAACTTTCGTTTTTTCGTGTAACGAGAGCGAGGAGAATTGAAATTATCTCGTAATTTCGCGTAACACGGTTTATAAATCGATGTAAGAATTTACGTGTAATAATATGCTAATCCGATGAATTAAAAAAGATGAAAAAGATTTAAAGTGCTGGACTTGTAATTCGTACATTAATAGGCCCTCGAATTGAAAAGAGGAGCCGATTGATGCTTTTTTACATCCTAAGTAATTACAATTCCAAGCTATAGGAATAAAATAAATAATATATCTTTTTAAACATACCATTTTCTTTTGTTGATAATGCGGTTTTTTTTTTGAGTGTAATATAATTTTTAAAAGTATCAATTTCAGTTAGAAAATATTCTTATAAATATGCCATTTCGTTCTAAACACAATTTTTATGTACAAATAATAGCTATCTGATACATATTCTATCGAGTATTTTTATTTAAATTACTGCAAATTATATGCTAGTAATTTGACCTGTAAGATCAATTTCTTCATTTATTTCACACCCTCAATATAATGAATAAAATCACACGTGCCGATACTAATACGAAATTTGGACCTTGGCAGTCTCAATTTCAATGAGCTACCTTGTACGACTGATTGGGAACGCTTACTTCGAATTAACATTCGAAAGATAATGCGGTTGGCCATCTAACGGCGAGCGGTGGATTCGCCTGCTGAGAGTACTTCGAATGCGGCGCTGCTTATGGAATCGATTTGTCGAAAGCAGTTGATTCCACCCCCCCCCCTCGCCCTCTATCGAGGCTACTACTTCACTTGAAGTAGCACCCGCTGGATTGTTTATCGATTCCGCCCAAGATCATTTTTAACGAGAAACCTACTAAGCCATATGCTACTCCAGATGTGATGGAGAATTAACGAGGAGAATTGCGGAGTAATCAGCACTTGAGACCTTAGTCGCCTAGTTCGTTCTTATATAACGGTGACTATGGCATTGGAATGCGCGACAATGCCTGGACGTCTGATTCCGGTGTTTCTCAAATTTTCAAGGCACAGCAATCCCCTTCGAAAGCTCGTCCTCAAAATTTCTAAAAGAACGGTTAAAATACCGTTCGGACCAGCATGAAATGTTTTCTTTTTATTTTTTTATTTCGTAATAAGCAGCCTTCATTTTGCTCGCTTCAGAAATACATACTTCAAGCTATAAACAGGTACGATTCGGAATATCCCTTACACGGCTCTCATCACTCCGCATTAGGAACTTGTACACGCAAAATTGGAATCACGTTTTCAGTTATGATTGAAGCTCCAACGTATAACCTCACCCCCCCCCCCCGACCGTAAGTCGTATTACGCTCTCTGATCGACGCTAATTATTCCCACCGAATCGAAGGGGCCGAATTGCATTTCGCTGAAAAAAAAAAAAAGGAACGCATAGACATATAATCTGGCTTGTATCCACGAATATATCCCCGATACCACGAATCCTCCTCCGCCCGCGGATTATTAATTCGGTAATCCGACTTCCATCAAAGATCATCCGAAATCCGCCCCGGCCGAATATCGTCCCCGTCATCAATACAGCGCCGTCCTCCATCCGTCCGGCCCTTCGGAAATTCTATCGTCGATACGTCAGTCGATAACTGGTACAGTCTGACGCTCACTCCACCCTCCCCCCGCGCTGCCAGTGCATCACGGATACAATCCCTCTGCTCTCTCTCTCTCTCTCTCTCTCTCTCTCTCTCTCTCTCTCTGTTCTCACCTCCTCCCCTACAGCCACCGCCACCTCTCGTGCTCGTTCTATATGGATTCCGATGCGCGAATGGAGCGGACGCGCGTGGCGGTCGGGGGGTGGGGGAGCGGGGGGTTGCTCCGGCATATTACATCGGTCCACTTCCGTGTAAGCCGATTAACCCGCGCGCAGCGGCGAGACGCCGTCGGACAGCCAGGCGGGCAGCAGCGGGTTCCTCGCGAATTGAGCCGCGAAGGGGTGTACACGTATAGAGGAGAACGGGGCGCGGAGTCGGGGGTGGAGGGGGGGAGAGCTTACATTATTTAATGCTCGGAGCTGGAAAAGCGCGAGGTGATGACGCCAGCGAGGCGACGGATTTTGCGCGCGCTCCTGATGTTTGCCCTATATATTTCTCTCTCTTCCCCTGTCTCTCTCTCTCTCTCTCTCTCTCTCTCTCTCTCTCCCTTGCTCTTTCTGTTTCATTCCCTATCTTTCGCGTTTCACGGCTGCACTATATATGTGTATGTATAGCGCCGATTTACACCGCGCGTGGTGCTAGTGATACACACACACACACACACACACACACACACACACACACTCGCGCGCGCGCATATATATATATATATATATATATATATATGCCTATGTGCGAATGTGTATATGCACGTGTAGTGTGTCGGTGGGTATACGTTTACAGTTGAAAAGGTACGTTTTTCTTTTTTTTTTTTTTTGTAACAGCTCAAGCCCCGCGTGCGCATGTCGCGCTTATGTAGCCGATCTCCAAGGAAGGGGGACGATTATTCTTTCGATCTGGTGTTTTTTTCGTTTTCAAAGCCATGCGCTCGCTAAGCTCCCAGGGATGTTTACGTTCCGCGAGTATAACACGGCTAGCACACATGCGCGTATTGCTTTATTTATTCAATTCGGTTTATATATATATATATATATATATATATATATATATATATATATATATATATATATATATAATCCAACGCTTGTCCACGCGTACAGCGACGATAGTCAGACTGCCTCTTTCAATGCGAAAATTTTATCGGAATATATTTAACGTGTACGCGTGTGTGCATATGCGTGTGTGCGTGCGCGCGTGTGTGTGCTCGAATTAGCATTTTTACCGTCAGGCCGTAATTTTGCTTTTACCCGAGTCCTTTGAAATGTAAATTGAAGGATTATATATGACGCCGGTACCGCGTGTGTATATATCCATATATATCCTATTGGCATAGCGAATGATTGTCGAACCTCTCTCGTGGCGAATTTCCGCTGCCTCCGGCACGTTTGACGAATTCTAGCCGTGGAAATGGAAAGTTATAATTATTTAAATGAACGGCTATGCTCGGTGACCAAAAATTTTCGATATAGCGCATCTATTCATTATTGAAAATAGTTTTTTTTTTTATGGAATAATGGTCTTCGTATATTGAGGCAATAATACAACTTTTAACAGAAGTAAATATTACTAGTATCCAAAAGCAATAGAAACTTAAGTCTACTTTTGAGAAGGAGCATTCACAATCACATAAGGTTTTTTGAGATGTTCGAAGCTAAGTCTATATAAAATACCGTTTTTCGACATACTAATAAAATTATAAGATAGTTTTTCTTATTCAAATATTTTTTTTTTATTCGTTGGAATATGATGATTTGAAAACTGTATTTTACTTTGTTTGTATCTACACAATTCGAAATCAAAGTTATTTACACGAGAGCTGTTTCCATTAATTCGCTATACTATCCAATACAATTTTTTTCTAAACTAATGCAAAATGAAATTAAAATCTTAAACACAAGTGCCCGAACCTTTCGCAACCTCGTATATCCGTAGTATATAAATCCCAAATCCATAACGAGAATTGCAGATACCATTAAAGGTATTCGAAAGAGAATAATTCAAACATTCAATAGCTTTAATTAGTTTTAACAATAAAAATTGCCTTCTAATTTTATAGAACCTAAAAGTATATAGACAATAATTATTTTTTACACTGATCAGTGAGAATGAATATCCCAAAAGCATTACGTGATCGAGAATTTCTTAAGCTCAGATTTGGATTCGATCATTTAACTAGAAGAGACTGCGACATTTGGGGTACCCATTTCGTCGAATTTTAACGACACGACTCTGGTTACGTCCAAAATCAACCTTGTTAAGTCGTACAATCTAACGTTCTTTCATTCTCAACAAGCGATCAATTTTCACTTAAAATTTATTTGATAAATGATGACATTCTTGTGTCGAATTTGACGCCCAGTTCAGGGATTTTTATTAAAAAAGCAAGATTTTCGATTTCGCAGTCATATCTAAATCAAATATAGAGGGAAATCTGACTATCTAAGTATGAAAGCGTCACAATTTCAGGAACGTTATATACTTACATGCCTGATTTTAGATTTAAACAGACTTAACTAAATATAATTATTTAATTAATTCAGAGAATCATTTTAATCAGGTTGAAGCCATTCTGTTTGATGTGTGTATGTGTGCGCGCGCGCGCGTGTGTAGGATAATCACAGTAATTACAGTAACCGACTGCGCAGTTAAACTGTCACCCAGAGCCCCGGACTTCGCACGGCCACTATTATACTACATATACCCCTATGCTATATATTTCTATATACATACATACATACATATATATATATATATATATATATATATATATATATATATATATATATATATACAATTCCCTGCACAGAGAGAACATATTTAGGAAAAGAAAAGATCGGCTGGGCAAAACGAAGCGATTCAATTAATTGAAAAGTTACGGGTGCCCATATTTGGATCACGCGGAGCTTTGATTCTCCCTCTCGTCCTACCCCCCCCCCCACCTATACGTGCAGTTTACCGTCGAAAGGAGGGGAAAACATTTTATTTCCCAATATACATACATATATACATACATGTATGTGTGTGTGTGTGTGTGTGTGTGTGTGTGTGTGTGTGTGTGTGTGTGTGTATAACTTGTGTAACTTACTCACGCACTCGGCAAAAACGAGCCCCTCCCCCTCTCCCACTCGCGATTCTACTGTGCCTCCGCAATTTTCGCGAGAGCCCGCGCCTCGAGCCCAAGATATTTATCGCCCGGCGAGTCGTAACTCCGCGCCCCCGCGGCCGGCCGCCCCCTCCCCCTTCTCGCCTCCACCTGGCCATCCGTAAATCCATTAAAACTATATATACGCGTTAACATTGGCGAGCGGCGTTATCGTCCATCCCTTCCACCCTCCTCGCCATTCCTCCGCGCACTCGTTGAATTACATTAGTATATATATATATATATATATATATATATATATATATATATATATATAAATGTATACGCGTCAACACCGCTTCCGTGTTTATACGAGGCGATCGCGATCAGAACGAACGAACGAACGATAGGTCTGGGTGGTGGAAGGGGGGATCAGCTGAAAAAATGTGACCGATACCAATATATATGTATATATATATATATATATATATATATATATATATATATATACACACCATACTATGATGCTATACGAGAAAAATTATCGGTATGAGGAAGAATGGGGGGGGGCGGCACCGATTAACGCGGGATTTTTGTTTATCGACAGAAAAAAAAAATTTGCGAAGCCCTGCATCGGTTTTTATCCGTCGACGCGTCGATGCGACGCAGCATCGTTTCGATAACATCGACGCTTATACGCGCCGAAGCAACGAGCGCGCGCACGGTTAGAGCGGCGGCACGGCGGAGATGACACGCAGGCTGCGCAGATCGGGCGGGGCGGGCTGGAGGAGGGGGGAGGGGAGGAGATGGCGCAACTGATAAAAGAGCCGGCGAAATCAAAAGGGGGGCTTCCTCCTTCCCCGCCCAGCGTGACGATCGGTTGGCAATTTAATCGGCGATTAATGAAAATTGGGTGAATTGTGGATGGTTCGAATAAAGTTCCTGTTTTTTGCCTACAATATTATTAATATATATATATATATATATATATATATATATATATATATATATATGTATATATATATATGCCGATTCCTCGTAGTTTATCACTATTAGATAATCATAATTACACTAAAACTCGATAATTCATCGTGTCGTTAATTAAGATTATAAGAAGTCTAATTAAATTGTATAATTGACATGACGTGTCTGCGGAATATATGTTCATTATTCAGTGTATCGCGGAATAAATAACACAATCTTCCTCGTTTCTCTGTTGGAGCGTCACTCTTATCAGCCATTATTATGAAGAATGGGATCTGCCGTTGTACTGGCAATCAATAGAAACATATGCATTTGCATAATTTGCCTGTACTGCTGTGCAACAAAAAAAAAAAAAAAAAATGAAAAAATAATTATGAAAAATCTGTGTAAGAGTTACGTAGCAGATTATTATTTTAGATCGCGGACAATATTGTGAAACAGATTTGTTTTTCTAGCAAAATGACCTGACTTATATCTGTATTGTTACCCTTGCTGAGCATTATATTCTTCTGAATTATCGAATTAAGATGATTACTAGACTGTGGCTTGTATGTATTAGTTTACGTTTCATAGTCCTTCAACCATCCCTTAGTCATGGCGATTGGCACAGCCCTGATAGAGCAATGAGAACAATTTTAATCGTATTCTTCGCATTGGCCAACTCTTTATCCGATCATGTATAGCTCTTACGTAATTCTAATGAGCGAATGTCGGGTACGAATGCATGGAAACGTGAGTACAATCATGTTTGTTATGTTATTTTCCATGAGTGCATTGTAAGCTCGGGCGCGTTTTCGTATAGCACGAATAGATTTTCATTATGCCGAACTCGTTGAGCAAAATCTCAAAGGTGAGCATACAATGCTTAGGCCAGTAAAGTAAATCGGTCGTGCTGTAATTGCTCGTCTCCAACGTGTTATTTTTCGACTAGGCCTGATTACGAGTGAATGAAATTTATAAAAATTTTGGAAAGACTAGTAATTTCAACAAAAAAAAAATGTAAAAAGAACATGGTGTGTACCCAATCGACCATATGTGCATTCGTAATTTTTTTATATATATATATATATTAAATATCTATAGATGTATGTATATATTACATATTACAAAATAAACAACTCTTATCCATTATATAAATGGGTGACTGTAAAAAACTTGCTGAAAATTATCAGTACATTTAATGTTCGCAGAAGTTCAGTTAGTTACATATAGATATATTTATAAATTACACGTACACACGCTTATTTTCAATAACGGGTCCGTCGATTCGAGCGTGCGAAGTCCATTCCGCCAAGCAGTGCGGGGAGGCCGTAATTATCGAATTTCGCCTCGTAGCATTAGCCGGTCGACGCCTATTCCTCGCGAGCGTCGCGCCCCTCCGCATCGACGAGGGACGCCAGCCAGTCGTGGAACTCGGAAATTTTCGTCACGACGTCGTAGTCCGCGTGCTCGGTGACGGAAACGATGCCGATCAGTTCGCCGTTGGCGACGACTGGTCCGCCGACGTCGCCCGGAGCCGCGGCCTTCGTCACGTGAAACGCGCTCGCGGTTATTTCGTAGGGATCCAGCTTGTCGTGGTCGGTCGCTGACAGTACGGTTACGTTCAGCGCGCGTAATCCAGTCGAATGAGCCCCGACGACGTCCTGTTAACAAAAATTTCCCAGGTGAAATGAAATAAAAAAAAATAATAATAATAAATAAATCACGAGAGCTAAAAGATGGCTAAACTAGTTTCGATAAAGTATGTTCTTTTTTTTTTTTTTACCGATGTACTTCCAAATCCATATATCGTCACTTGATCGCCTATTTGCGGAGCAGTTTTTGATATTTCGATTTTTTGGATATTCGCATTGAACGGTATGGCAAATCCTACCTGGAATAATTTATTTTATTTTATTGATTTTTATTTAAGGATTTTTAATCAGCGTGACATATTGCGAAGATAATGAAATTATTTAATTATTTCTTGTTTTTTTGTTAAAGAGAGTGTGCGCAATTCTGAAAAATGTCGCGTACCTCCAATACGGCGAGATTGTTCCAATTAGTCACGGGATCGTAAAGTGGATGGACGATGGGTTTTGCGATCGGAAAAGCCCAGCCCTGTCTGGATTCTCTCAGTGCCGTGCCAAAGCGAATCGCTCCCCTCTCCACGACGTCATCCAAATGCCTGAAAAGCGAAAGTACGCAGAAATTTTTTTTATCTTTATTTTTTCTGACGTTAATTTCCGATCTACAGACGGTAATGCTAAAATTGCGGACGAATTATACCGTATGACGTCGGCGGATAGAACTACGTGCCTCGCCGAGACTATAACTGCGCCGGAAATGAATTTGCCGTCGTGCTCGAAAGCAGCCTGAAAAGAAAAATATTAAAAATTGTCGAAACGTACTGATGCTATTCTGTTTTTATCCGGCGTAGAGAGGCTCTCGTGTACACTGAGTGGCGGATTGGGGCCGGATTTAAGCGAATAAGTCGAATCGCCTTCAAAATGAGTCAAGTAAAGTTTTAGGATCTAGCGCTCTTCGGTTCCAAAGATATCGCGCCGTCTTTTTAAAGATCAACACGTCTCTCTCTAATTAATTTGGTCGAAGGATTATTTTTAAAATCAAAAAAAAAACCGTGTTTTTCAGGACCGGATTTGATAAAAGAGCAACATATTCAGCCAGAAGAAAAAGGTTCTAATCAGCCTATGTCCAAAAAATATGTATTTCCACGTACTTATTGTCATTTGAGCTTGATCTGAGTTTCAACCACTTTAACGGATGATTAACTGGCCCGATCAACGTGTTGAAAATTGGTACAAATAAAATTGACGGTAGGTTCGACACGATGGATTTACGAACCGAATCCCATTAAAACTCATTTGATTTGTATGTCGTTCCTTCGTCGAGAAGCCACGCAGTAGCGAAAGCAGGGTCTTATGCTGGAAAAAAATGCTTCGGACTAGACGCTATATCCCGATTTAATTTCTAAATGTAAGTAAGAAGTTACCGTGTCTTCAGAATGGGAGAGAGAGAGAGAGAGAGAGAGAGAGAGAGAGAGAGCATTAGTTCCTAAAACTATACAGAGCTGATTTTCAATGTAATCAGAGTTACGTCGTTAAATTTCGGCGAGATCCCCCACGAACTCACCATGTATAAGTCTAAATTAAATTCAGTGAACATTGTATTACCTGATAAGGTACTTGGCTAATATTCCCAACATGTACTCCGCCATAAATTCGTTCTTTCATAGAGGATTCAGTCTCTGAAATAAATTATTAAATTTTTATGAAAAACATAATTGACTAAGGTCTAAAAAATATTATTAATTCTAGATCGTGTAAAATAATTATAGCATGAAATAATTATAGTTGTATAAATCCATCGAATTTTCTAACTTAATACATAGTAAATGGTAAATTTAAGAGATCGAGAAATAGTAACTCAATATTCGAATTGGAAAAAATTGTCAAATGACATATTTGATTAAACGATCTGTTACTGAAAATACGAACGGGAAAGTTATATTTCTTTTTCGAAATCCTGCATGGGTGCACAGAATTTGGGAATACGTTTTTTATAATAGTAAGTAAATCAATTTTTCAAAATATACAATTAAAAATATAATTAATTAAACAATTTATTGAATTACCTATATGAAAGCAACTAGCGTACGTAACGCAAAGCAGTAAGAAAATGAACTTGATGACGACACTGTCCATAGCTGAAAATTGATTATGTTCGATACCCTACGTCGAACCATTTACTTATTTATACTCGTCACGTTTTAATACACGTCTAATTACATATAAAGATGTGCACCTGTATCCCATAAATTAAATCATTACTGTGTACAAAAAATTTATTAAGAAAATATGCCGTATTAATAAGCAAATAATATCTTAAACATCGTTCGTCTGACTTGAAACAAATAACCGTGATCATTAATTGATAATCCCCTTGATTTACATATTATTTGCACACCAAAGCGAAAAAGGTGTCTTAAGATTAATTTTCTACAATTATGCTGAAAACTGTAGCAAAGTTTATCTATTAAGCTAACAGTGGCTTAAAAACGTCGATAACTAACCGAACATGTAATGAAAGATAAGTATATGTAAAGTTTAATAATAAATATCGATTGTTATAGGCAAGTCTAATGATACTTTACTACCGTAATGTATGCAGCCTTTTGAATCATTTGAAGAGTTTAAGACTTTATATACTAAATAGTTTGAAATTGTCATAGGAAGTACGCGCAACATTCAACTTCACTGACTATAGGATGTCAATGAGGCCGATGGATCAAATAAGCTCATATTTGATAATGCTGTGGCTAAATACACGTGTGATGCTAGGATCAGAGGGAATTCAATTTGAATAATTAGAAAAAGTTTTATAAATATATTATTGATTTTGTAGTTAATATCATCACAAGTATATTTTAAAACAACATCCTCAAATTTGACTTGATTTAATGCAGTGGTTTCATTAGAATCCAACGATTAGTGAATGTAAATATTGTACGTACTTCCTGTTATAGATGGAAATCACGTGGATTGAAGCGAGTCTAAAATCATTCAAATTGTCGCTAATAATGTCTAGTCATTGTGGAAATACCATACTTCAAATGCTTTCTTTTTATTTTGTAATTTGAAGATGGTTTGTCCCATTAGAGGTTAGGAAATAAATCTTGCTTTTTGACTTTCTAATTAAATGTTGTAGATTTTTAATTTCCATATCTTACCTTCGAATAATTACTTATAGTTCATGTAATATTAATAATATATAATATTATTTATAATATATAATATTTACCTTTTATATAGACGCAGATGTTTTTTTATTTACTTAAGTATTACATAATCATAATAAATATTTGTTAATGAGATTCGTTTTCCTATATATGTATAACAATTAATCATTATCTAACTACTTTTTTACGGTCACAAAGATTATTTTATTGTTTTACAATTTATAATAAAAAAATAATTGGAATTCGAGAATTTTGATTCACTCGTGGACGACGAGAAATAAGTTTTTAATTGCAGAATAAATGTTAATAAATTTAAGTGGCAGACGTATTGAATGTATATAGTAATTCTTTTGTATAAAACATCCAATCATAATACGATAAATTTTCAAATGTTCTTGAAAGTCCCTTAATGAGATGCGTCAAGTTAAGTTGAAGTCCTCTTAAAAACGAGAAAGCTTCAGTTGGGACTATATATATATATATCATATTTTTACTGCTTTATGATTGATTTTAAAGTTATCCAATATATCGACTTTCATATTGGGCATGATGTTTTATTGGATAAAATTACGTATTATTATAACCAGCCAATTAATTGAACGATGTACAATATAATACAAAGTAACGTTAAAAGAGTACTCGTTTTTATGCGTTCTTACATTTAATTTTATCGAGGACTCTCTAAACACATGGTAAAATATATTTCAACATTAATCATACACAGACAGAGTGTGTATACTGCTACTTCTCCATTACAATAATAAAAAAAAAAACACTAAAACAATTGTCGTGAAATTCGAATTATTGATTCTAAAAATCATCTTGTTTTAATTAATAAATTTTCTATATACCGCTTTCAGGAGCGTATAGGAAGTTCGACAGGAGACATACATTTGTATTCCATGATCTATTCCTGGCGGCAAAGTGTCAGTAACGTATGTCTGAATTTCAGCATTTTGACCAGTCAATTCTAATCTCAACCGTTATAGATTTTTCTGGTAATTTTTCAATTATCAATTCGATTAGTGACTATTTTCAGATTATAGTAATACTAGGCAATTCATTCGTTATTGACGAATTCAATCAATTTTCAGGTTCGTATCCTTCGCAAGGTCTGAATTTAGTTGTTGAACGTCTTATTGTTCTAAGAGTAAAATTCACAATACTTCCATTACGCGAGTTCTTCTGAGAACACTTTATCTTTTTTACGATTTATAATGTGTAAAGCGCAAGAAAAAAAATTATTGTTTGTTCTAAACACCAGTTACTTATATACAATAAACATCTATAGATTGTTTTGTAAAATATCATCGGCGAGGTATAGCTATTTCATTAAAATCAAATTCTTCCATTTGAGTCTCATAAGATCTGATCTTCTTTTCAATAACATTAATACAATGCCAGGGACGTCATTTCAACATTTTTCTATATCTGGTATTTTAACCATCGCTCCCCCATTATGGATTTTTCAATTCTCAAATTCAGAAGCATCAATACCTCTTACGGAACAACCAATAAAGTTAAAAAAAAATTTGAGGTATTTAGAAAGGACCTAAATAAGTACGTTTTTAATGGTTGCAAATTTGAAAAAAGACGCCCAACCAAAATAAAAAACTTTGACTATCCAAGCAGTATCTTCTCGCATTTGCTCTCGGTATACATCAGGAATTCTTGTTTAAAGTCTTCTCTTCGCATCATGAAATATTCATGACGATGGACATGCAAGTTGACAAAATGACATATACTCGGATAGCTTAGGTTTGGGAGCTTAGAGTTTAGTATTTAAGTTTGGTGTCAACAAGTTTTTCCATGGGTTCCTATCACTGATTTTCCATATACTTAGCTAGTCTAGCTGTGTCTGATTTTGCGAGCGCCACTAGATACCTCTAAACGTTCCTGCTCGTTCTATTTTTTTTTTTTGTACAGTTTTTTATCTCGATATTTATAAATACCTGTTTTCATTATCAACATATAAATCCGATCTAAGACGTTCTCGGATTTTTAAACTTGTGGATTTGGTTTTACGGGAACAAGAAGTATATAGAATCTATAGTATATAGAATCTATACATTATGCAAATTTGACTTTTAAAGACTTCTCCTCGTTGTAAAAAAAAATAAAGCAAAACAATTACCTCACATCTCCAGTTTGTCCTTGATCACAACTGAATCGGCAGAAATCGTCCGTTGATAATAATGACTTTATTGCGAGCCAATAAGCGATTAAGTTATAATTTTTCTTTTCTAGCAATATCTTCTTATATGAACTTCAAGTGTGCTAACTTGTATAATCAGTCTAACAAAACAACAATAAAAATGCAATTCCATTCTTTCTACCTATGTGTCTCTTCTTCATTCTTCTCCTTGCGCAATACTTCTAAGCAGATACTTACTCCATTATTCCAATTTCTAGATACGTATATAAGTTCCGAGAGATTCTTTGAAGGGGCGCAACACAAAAGAACTCGCAGGCCTCCTTTCATGCGCATCGTGGCTATAAATATATATATATATATATATATATATATATATATATATATATATATATGTATCGAAGACGAACGACCAGATCGAAGTTCGGAACGCGCGTTCCCGGGACCGTATAATGGCCGGTCACGTTCCGTCACTCGTCAGGTCCGGATCGGCGATGAAGAGATAGCTTTGCTAACTCGATATTCGTACGAGTCACGTTTTGTTGTGTCGACGTCGAGGCCGGTGTTATTTTTTTCTCCCTCCCCTCTCCTCGCTCGGTCCCTCTTGCCCTAATTTTAGTTCTATATATATGGTATATGTATGGTATATATATGGATAAATCAGAGTTGAAGGGACGCTCGAGTTAAGGGACTGGATATTGATCCGAGAGCTTATAATGTCGTCAATGATGATGGATGTATAGAAGAACTTTGACGAATTGTATTGGTGCTATTTATTACACTTACGTAATTTAATTTATTGCCGCCTTTTTATATAATCTCGCTATATCGAACTGAATCGCAAGTGTTTCTTATTCTAACACTGACAATTTTTATTTACATATTGATTCTTTAAAGGACGATAGATTTTTTTACAATAATTTGAAGATGATGAATGATACAACTACATAGTTTTAAATAATTCGCATAAACGTAACATAATTCTACTATAAAATAATCATAAGAGCTGTATAATCATATTATTACTGGTGTGTACTTGTATAGTAGTACTTTTAGATCGGATAACAAAATACGCCTTATAACAAGTATTGCTTTAGGAAAAGTTTCACGCGTTGATTATGCAAGCCATCTAAAACGATGAATTAGTATATACAGATGAAAAATTAATTAAAATATATTCTAACGTGTTTTCTGTATACAGTTCAGAGGACAAACGTACAAATATCAACAATATTTCTTCATACCAATGGGGAATTCGGAAATGTTCAGAGAAGACCTGATAACGATCACGCGAAAGTATTGAGGATCCTCTGTATACTTGTAGACGAATTTCACGAATTACAGTCGTAACTTTCATTATTTCCACAACTAGCTGGTAAATTATCATTGTCAATTCGCGAAACAACCGTTTTTCGCCATTGTGGCGCAGAAACTCGCGTGTACAAATAATTTCAAGCAACCCGAAATAATCTTCAGGCTTTCGTCTGGATCTGTAGGTATTCAAAAGGGACCTTAAATAGGCGTCAGGAGATCTTAGCTCGGGCCTGTTGAGGTTGCCTGAAGAGCCAAACTTTTTAGGCTGTACCGGGCCAAAGAAATGGCCTGTTGAACCAATTACAGCGCCTTAAACAGCGAGCGCTGAACCTACACGTAACCCAACGAGCCATTGCACTATACTCGCTCGATAAAAGCTAGGACAACGGTTGCTTGTTCCGGTTAGACTTTTAATTTCTCGTTACGTGCCTTTACAGGGACAGAGCAGATGTCCGCTCAGGCCCCGTTCTGCGCGCTCAATAAATTTCTATTCAGTTTGTAATTTTATGAAAAAACGCGCTCCAAGCTTTTGTCACGTTCAGCGACGTACTCGTGATCGGCTGGTCAGTGTTCATATGCCATAAAACTATGGCATAAAAATCACGTCTACGTTTATGTACTGACTTATGTAAATATGCAGCTCTACTCATTCGTACGTAAATTTACCTTGGCACTTTATACCCGTCCGTTTTACCGGTTAATGAAAAACTCTCGCCTGCCACGTGGGCCCTTCGCACGAACCGCGCGCCGATTCCTCAAAATGCCACGCCAAGTGGCGCAAACCGTAGATGGAGCTACGCACCACGGCCGATTCTACATCAGTGCACGCAATACGCGCGCAACATCGACGGGCGGCCGCATCGTCGCCGATGCAGGTGCTGCCCCCCCCTTACCCCCTCCCCTCGTCGTACCCGCGTCGGTTTTGTACGGGGCGAGACGCGAGGTAGGCGTTAATCGCGGCCGTCGAAATTACGCGCGGCGCGACGGCGGACGCGTCCCCGCGCATGTACGTCTGCCTTTTGTGCGCGCCACACGAGCGCCGTCAATGCCACCGATCGCTGCGCGCGCGGGGACCGCAAATCATTATGTGCTGCGCGCCGCACCGTCGTGAGGGATGGGCGGGGGAGGGGGAAGAGTTTTGCCGTTTTCGAAACGCCGACGCAGCGCGGCGCGCCGCTCGATTTCGCGAGCTCGTGTACATTGGGGTATATATATATATATATATATATATATATATATATATATATATATAGTATATGCGCTCTCGCTTCGTAATTCATATACGCAACATATATTTTTGTCTTCCACTCGATGATATAAAAGGCCTTGTGCATCATTATTTTATTTACTTCTTTCTTTACTTTTATCTCGGGCGTGCATAATCAGCGGAGATTTTCCGAATCTTGGCTCGGTTTTGTATTGCATAGCGGAGCTGAGACGAGCTTCTCTTTTTCAACGGGTTTGTTTAGTAGTTTATATATATATATATATATATATATATATATATATATATATATATATATATATATATGGTTACTTTATATTCAGAGAGCGGTTCTCGAACAGAAAACCAACGGTGCGTATATATTTAGAATTTTCTCCGTTGCGCTTGCTTTGAAATTCTTCGGCAGCATACTGAAGGATTTAAGGATTTATACCTCGTTATTGAGTAAACGAATTAATCCCACGGATTTCGGGATTTGGCGCACACCAATAAAGTCTTAAGAAGACATAAAAATGAAATTTTTCCTTCACTTTGGTTTGCAAAGCCCGCGTTATTATGTCCGACGTGCCGATGTTAATCGAAACATAATATGCGCTTTAATCGATCTCGTGAAAAATATATCATTGATCGCTCGTGTACAATTAGTAAAACGTCAGAACTGTCTGTATTTATGATGAATTATGACAACACTCTGTCATTTGGCACCCACCCCGCGAAGTTCGGACCGTATTGGTATAATTACGTGGATAGTATGTGGAAGCATTATTTTGACCGTGTAATATAAAAATGTTTTTTTTTTTTTTACATCGGTGAGTTATGAAAGGTCCGTGTATGATATATTATCACTTTTTTCTGTATATAAAATAAACCTATTGTGTCAGAAAACTGGAACTATTTATCAGGGGACTATATTATATGCCTATATAAAAAAAGCGCTCTTGCGTATATAGATTCGAATCGGTGATTAATTTTCTACGGTAACATCCGTGACACCTTAGCCAATCCTTCGTCCAAACCCCCTCCTCATTCTCTCTCTCTCTCTCTCTCTCTCTCTCTCTCTCTCTCATTCTCTCAATCTCCACATTCCTCACCTTCACCGTCTACCAAATTTTCCAATTTGCCACGGGTCATACTAAAGCGTGACCAACGATAATTTTCAAGTTCTCCCTCGCAACGGGGCGACGATTTTAATGGGCAGCTTCGGACGACGCGACGTTTAAAAATCGGTTATATATGTATTCGCGATTCGCGGTTCTCGGGTGCGGGTAGTGAGGAGGGAAAATTGTAACTCGATTTATCCCCGACGACCGCTGAGGTTAAATTTGAATTTAACTCGAAAGGCGACCGCGCCATCTACGTTACCTTAGAGTACATATATATATATATATATATATATATATATATATATATATATATATATAATATCTCCAGGAACGATCGTCCGCTAGTTTCACGTCGCTTTATCACACGCACACACACACACGAAGTGCTGGAGGGCGCAGAGATCTGCGGTGAAGGAGGAAATTAAACTGAAATTCGCTTGCTCTCCCCTCCTATCCCGTGGACTCTTAGAATGGAGCAAGAAGAAGACGTTCTCTTCCAAGGTGGAGGAGGAACTCAGCGGTGACTCCGCGACAAGAACGATGGATGGGAAAAGTGGAATATATATATATATATATATATATATATATATATATTCGCACCCTCTATAAAGAGAATTCCTTGGAGGAGGGGAGGGGGCGAGTATATACGCTTTTAGTCCTTTTTGACAGGCGATAATGCTCCTCGTTCTCGGATTCTTCTGGCTCTCTCTCTCTCTCTCTCTCTCTCTCTCTCTCTCTCTCTCTCTCACTCTTGAGGAAACCCTCGCGCGCTTACTGCCAGGACGACACGAATTCGGACCCGCAGTCGAGGGGGTAGGGGTAGGAGTGTCTCGAGGACGCGCGGGGGGCAAGCTCCCCACCGCGGTATGCAAAGACTCTCTGAATAATTCAAACGCCAGCCGCGTCGCCGCGTTCCAGAAGTGTATATATATATATATATATATATATATATATATATATATATATATATATCCATAGTAGACGTCTGACGGGATGAAATTTTTCATTTTGATTCCTCGCCGAATTTGCTCGTGGGAGGGGGACGGGGACGGGAGGGAGGTTTATCATTCCGCCTTTTGCCGGCGACGCGCGGCCCGTTGGCTCGGTGTCCGCGGTTCACCTTTCGCGGTTGGGGGCGGAGGGGCGGGAGGGGGGGATATCGCGCCGGGCCAACCCTCGCTCTCTCGCTTTACTTGCATTAAGTGCGCGCTTCGCAAGGAGTTGGCCGTCTCCGAGCTCTCTCTCTCTCTCTCTCTCTCTCTTTCTTCCCTCGACCTTTCTTCATGCAAATTTTTAATATAGATTTGAATGAAGCTGCCCGGCGGTGGAGAGAAGATGGGAGGAACGGGGTACACGGAATCTATTAACTGGGATAATAGCTTTTTAGAAATTGCACTAGGGGAACGGTTGGAGTGGGGAGGAGGGGGGGCTTATTAAAGCGCATCCTTCCGTTTGCATATCGCCGCGCGCGGTTTCCATTATACCGCTTTCCGGGCGTGTACTTTGATCGGGTGGGAGGGTGAGAGACAGAGAGAGAGAGAGAGAGAGAGAGAGAGAGGAGAGAGAGAGAGAGATGGCGCACGGACAAGAGGGATTTCTCAGTTTAAATTGTACTTTGTTAAACTTTCTCGCGGATGGGAAGTGGGCTGCTTCGTTTCTGAGGCTTTGGCGATTGAAAATGCGTTGATTACAGCCTCACGTTCGTGCACAGTCTCGACGGTAAATTAACCCCGACAGCGGACGCTCAAATGTACAGTCGGAGACGCGTTATTTGTCCGTATGGTTAGCGTGCCGGCGTGTCTGAGCTTGCGACGCGCCGATTTCGATTTTCCTCTTCGAATAACGTTAATTTTTACCCCAAATTCAATAAAGAATTCTCGATAAATGACAACTGAGTATATTTCAGCGGTTTTATTTTTATTATTATTATTTTTTTTGGTTTTATTTTTATTATTATTTTTTTTTTTTAATTCAATAATTAATAATTATTTGTTAAAATGCATTTCCCGAAAAGTCTAAAAGAAATTCAGCTTGTAGTTGTTTGTCGGACGGGGAGGAAAGTATTTTCAAAAGTACAAGTAATAATTGGAGAAGGACGAGGGTCGTGCAGCTTGTCATATATTTATACTTCCGAGTTCTAATCCAAGTGTATAATTTGTATTGTATAGGAAAATTTCCTGATTACTCGAAATCGTCCAATTTGCTTTTCTCGGCTTGTTTGTCATCGGAACTCAGAATGTATACGATTTAACAAAAAAATTTATTTTCATAGTTACACTTAGATCTCGTACGATGGATTTATGCGACTCGGCGCTCAAGTGGTTCGAATCGTGTGATCAGGCGAGATAAAAGATATTCGTGCCTTTATAATCAGTCTTAAAAGTCAAAGCGTTCGCTTTCTTGTGATAATTTTATAACAACAACAACAATAGTAATAATAATAAGAATAATAATAATAATAATACGATATATCGAACGAAACGTTAACTTTTAACAGTATTATCATGTTGCAAAAAATTGGATCGCAATAATTTTTGTGGATTTAACAAGAACAAAATTCAAATTTATGAATTATTCAAACTGATCGGTGAACTTCGACGCTTTTTTCATGATTAATTAATTACATTAATAGTTTCAACTCAAAATTCTGATATATGTTACAATCATAATATTTGATAAATTTTTAAATAGTTCAATTGAATTGATCATTTTAATTACGATGTTCTTATACGGGTTATTATTAAAATGCATTGTTAATAATTAATAAACCAATAAATATCTGCTCAATGGGTGATAATTACATATTTCATTTGCATAAAATTACTCTTTTGTAAAGGCAAAAAATGTTATTTCATTTAGTCCAATAAATATTTAAGAACTATTTGGATAAACAGTTATTTGAATTTCACGAGCAGTTTAATAAAATTTTGTTCAGATGAATTTCATAATTGGTTCTATCTCTCAGAATTGCAAAGTATATTTTGTAATTCCCAAGAAAATGCAACAAAAATATTTACATACAGAATACATTTAAATAAATAATATTTTTCAACAAAAAAAAAAACAATTAGAAAAGTTTAAAATGGCATTGAAACAAAAGCTGTTTACCGTGTTTAAATGTTAATTGAAATTCACCTAGAATTCACACATTTATTTTATCATTATAATTACTTTTTAATATATTTCTAAGACGTATATATGGGGGTTTACCTATTGATCTCCTCACTATTATATATAAATAAAATGCATTATCTGGAAGCTCTGGTAATTAACCATCGATTTTCACAAGCCTTACTTATTTAAGTCAATGCATTATTAAACCGTGGAAAAATGGAGAACTTAAATAATTTGCTTTACTGATACAACATAAATTATAATGATTTATTTTGCAACGAATTAAGTCACAGGATCAAACATTTGAATATAACGTATTCAAAATTTATCTCCGATCAGTCTGGATTTTACCGGATCAAATTATACATCGAACTTTCAGTAATTCGCAAATCGAAAAACCTTTTCATTTTGTATCATCATAAAATAGTTAAATGCGAGGAAAAAATTTAATACATCGTTGAAGAGTACTGTGGATTCGTAAAATTGATGGAAGCGTATCAGTCTTCGTTTATCCAGGGGAACAATCTATATATAATCTTTGTCGTGTACCAGAGTTTCCCGACTCTACCCCCCCCCCACCTTAACCTCTATCTTCACACACATATATTATATATATATATATATATATATATATATATATATATATATATATATAAGCGACCGTGAACCCAAAAGAGATGGATAATTTATAAGCGGTAAGATAAGTGTGGGCGTGCGAAGCGGCCGGGAACAGTGGGGATGAGGGTAATGGGGGAGGGGAGTTGGGCCGGGGGAGGGCGGGGGCGCAAGGACGAGAGATAAAACGTCAAAATGATGGAAAACTGTCCCACCTACTCGTCTGGCGGCTGGTTGAGCGTGCCGCGCCGCGCTCTCGCGCGCGAACTCGAGGTGAATTTGAAATATCTCTGGGCGACAGAGAGAGAACGAGAGAGAGAGAGAGAGAGAGAGAGAGAGAGTGTGAGAGCGAACGAGCGGGTAGAAGAGCAGATAAGAGCCCGACGGCGTCGCGCGCGGGTAGGGGGAGGGGGTCGGGGATGCGGGCGGGGGGAACGGGGGCTTTTGAAAAATGTCCCGGACGATTTTAATGCGCGGGAACGCGTTTGAATTGCCGTGCTTGACGCGCCCGGCGCGGCGGTCGGGGCGCGGGGACGTGAACCGGTAATTCTTTCGGCTTCCATATATAGGCGAATTAGGGCCGTTCGCGCGTCTCTCTTTTCTTTTTTTGTTTTTTTTTTTTATTTTCTTTTTCTTTTATTTTTCTCCCTCGGGGTCGTTTCCCAAGTGTCTTCCGTCGTGTGCGTGCGCGGAGCTGTCCGTCTGCGTCGCGGAAGCTTTTATCGCCCCTCCGTGACCCACGCTGTGTGTGTGTGTGTGTGTGTGTGTGTGTATGTATACGTCCGTTTAAGTTTAACGAATGCCCCCTTTTTACTGCCTCCCCATCCCGCGGCCCGCTTCGAGCTCGCCACCCACCCCCCCCTCCTTCACCCGTCGCTCCCTCTATCCTGTTAAAAATTAATTAGCTCGGCGTGTAATTCGCGGCTATTAAAGGTTGCCGCGATAATTGCGCGTTGTAGGTGCATTATATTGCTTCTCCATTATGCCGCGATGAATTATTTTCCCTCCCCCTCCCACCTCCAGACAATTGTATAGTTGAGAATGTAATGCGAAGTAAAAAAAAGTCTTGGCGATGTATATATATATATATATATATATATATATATATATATATATATATAACTTTGGTTAAGTGTTAATTAAATAAAATTTATACCACGCGTTAAATCATCGGGCGGTTGGCATAAAAAGCGAATTATATGCGTATACGGGGATATGGACGAGTGAGGGAAAAATTATGCAACTATCTGATATATGCGTATATGATATCTATAAATATATATATATATATATATATATATATATATATATATCTATATAATACTAGATGTAGTGCAGACGTATGGCGAATAAATATATAGCTGATGGGAAAATTATTTTGCTCGTAATCGCATTCGTCTTTATATATGTATTCTATACATAAATATATATAATATACGTATATATGTAGGAATGTAATATACAAGTCAAGCAATGGGTTACAAGGTGCTATATGAATGATAAATCCCAAGACTCGCCAAGGCTTAGTATAATTTCGCAACAATCGGTTTGCGCGATCATTGGAATAAAAGTCGAGCGCTTCGCGTTCTCTCGGTTTACAGCCGTATATATATATATATATGTATATATTTGTCATTATTACCGTGCTTTTTATGCTCACTTTGTATAAATTTAAAGATATGTGTATGTATTTACGAATGTATATATGAGTGTGTGTGTGTGTGTGTGCGCGCGCGCGCGCGCGTGTGCGTCTGCGTGTAATATATATTGTGGAAATAATAGCCGGATTAATGGGACTGTTCTTGAGACGCCTGCGAATAACGAGCTGAAAAATGCACGCTTTAATTTACAAAAAATCATTGTTTTCTTCGTTAAGCAAAGCTCGACTAAAGGCGATTGCAGTGGAGAGGCGCAAGATAAATCGAACCTGTCTATCGATGGTCGACGCAATGAATAACAAAAGCACGATTTATTTGATCGTTTGCCAGGCTCGTTCGCGGTTTTTCTCGCCTAAATTTATGTACTGTATGCCCCCAATGACAAAACGTAACTGAAACCCCCAGCGAGCCGTGTACGATCGAACTTTATGCCACGGCAGGTGGAGAAAAAAATCGATCCCCGTTTGCGAGCGTGCGAAAAGGACCTTCTCGGTCGCATCGTGGTTGAATTTTTTCGTCGTCCCGAAACGACCCCGAACTGACTGTTCTGAGCCGCGGAACTCGATTCCTGGGACGAATTAATGATAATTCGTCGTATTTTACTCAAATTTCAGACGGGCATTTGTCAGCGCTGTATAGATAAGCCGCATGGCTTCGCAGTCTGCAGTTTTTCCGACTGTAACGCAAAAATTTCCATGGATTTCTCAATATGATACATCGGGACGCGTATCTAAAAAAAAAAAAAACAAAAAAGAAAAGAAGAAGTAAAGTACGCTTCAGAGACGAAGAAAAATATATAACTTACCCCTTTGAATGTAGAGAATGTCTAAGAAACTTTAATTAGTCATTAAGAAAGCGCGGAGCAATCATCCGGGCAGGGGATACCGAATGGGAGATAGAAAAAAAGTTTCGAGTGCAATCTCGGCGAGGCAATTTTAAGTTTCCAAGCGGAGAGGCTCGTTTCTATCGGTATGGGTTTAGATGTAAATGAACCTTTTTCTCCTCTCCCCCGCCAAGCCGAGTCCCCGGGGGGGGGGGCGGCGGAGTGCCTTTCAGTGGCGTATAATTTAAGGCCGATATTTTATTTACGATGCTCCGCACGGGGTGGAACCGTGCTCGTCGCATTACACGTCTTAAAAGATCTCGGAGGTGGTGGGAGAGGGGCGGATGAAGAATTCGCTAAAGTTCCTCTCGGAAGTCTGTTGACATATACGAAGAAATTAGATCCCGGCGCCCCCTCCCCCGCCCCCTCTATAGAGTCAACAAAATCAAAAAGGGGCGGCATCGGGATTGTTTGTACGGTAAGCGCCTTCCTGTATAAATTTAACAGCTATAAACATCTCTGTTATATATATATATATATATATATATATATATATATATATATATATATATACATGTGCGCGCGTATACACACACAGAGAGAGAGAAGAGAGAGAGAGAGAGAGAGAGAGAGAGAAAGAAAGAGAGAGGTGCTTCTTTACCCAAAACAGAACAGAGTTCGCAGCCGATTTCACCGAGACGAGAATACAATTTCGTCAAGCTTTTCCTCGCCTACGCAGGCATATATATATATATATATATATATATATATATATATATATATGTATGTATGTATGTATACGAAGCCAAAGAATTAACTCTGACTTGCCTCGTCCGCGCGCGCCTCGTTAACCCCGCGAGGAGCATAGAAAAAAGCGTTGCCATGCAAATTGATTCTCCCCTCAGAGCGGCGAAATAAAAGCAGAAAAAACAACAAAACAAAAAAATAAAAAAGGAAGGATAAGAATAAGAAGCGAGGAAAGAGAAAAAAACAGGGTGGAATCTCTCCTCGAGCAAACGACGTTATATGTACGTATATATATATATATATATATATATATATATACAAAGCAGCGTCGGGCAGGACAATCGAATAAAGCTTAAAGCGCGGAGTGGAGCAATTAACAGGTAAGGAAGCCGGTGAGTGAGTGAGTGAGTGAGAGAGAGAGAGAGAGAGAGAGAGAGAGAGTGAGACGGGAGGAGTGAGAAAGGGGGACAAAAACAAAGTAAGACAAACCGCGCCGCGAGCGAAGGGGTTTGGGAGCGGATAAGGGGGAGAGAGGGGACGAGAACAACGCTCGGGCGCGCGTGGGCGGCAAAGGCTTGAATCCTCGCAATTAGGGAACGAGATTGGTATAAAGTACCCGCGCGCCCGACGCGCGCCGTGATAAAAATGGGATAAAAGAAGCGGCGGGAACTGCGGCCGTGTGTCGCTTTAAAGGGACGAAAGCTCGAACCGCGCGAAGCGCCTCCACACCTTCCTTTCCTTATTTTTGTCTGTGGTTGTATATGCATATGTATATATATATATATATATAGCCCTTCTCTCGGTAGGACCTATCCTCCCTCTCTCTTTCTCTTATGTCTCCACTTTGTTCGATCTTACTTTTTTTATCTTTACTTGCGTCCATGCCAGCCTGCTCCGCTCGTATTCTACCGATCCTCGCGCGCGCGAAACCGCGCGTTCCCGTTTATATGGTTGAAAAGAGACGATGAGTCATATATATATATATATATATATATATATATATATATATATATATATATATAGATATATATAAATATATTAAATGTAACCCGTCCGCTCTGGTCGGCGGAACAGAAGTATACAATTGTAAATGTTCTCGAGGCTAAGTTCGGTGCTCAGCCCCCCCCCCCCCGCCCATTTCTCCCGCGTTCTCCTTTTTCGGGACCTTTTTTTTCAACGCCCCGTTCGCTTTACATCGCCGGGCGAGATTGTGCGCGGCCCGCCGGTGGTGTAAGGACTCGCGTTCGCGCGTGTCGAGTATAACCCTTGGTCGAGCATCCGTGGGATTTTTGTCTCATTTTAACGCGGCGGATGTAGTCAAACTGGACTCTCAAAGTTGCCCGGGAGGAGGCGTAAATGCAAGTTTACAGCGGTTGGAGTCAATGCGTGAGAAAGAGTCGTGTTTACGTTTAATTGCGGAATAAAAGTGATAATTTAAAACAAATACATGTATATATATATATATATATATATATATATATATATATATATATATATATTATTACTAAATATCGGCGAATATTTTGATGTGAACTGTATTTTTTTATCAGACATCGGTTCTTTCGTTTTCAACTTTTGCTTTTTTTTATTATTCAATTTTAATTTGGACAAAAATAGAACTACAATATTCATATATATATATAGTATATATTACGCTATTGTCTTGATAAAGATCCTCTATACTATTCGGAAGTAAAATCGTTGATGCGACCTCTGTTGGCCAGGCTATGTACTAACTTTACCAAGCATAGCAATTTTCATATTTTTTTTTTGTTTGATTCTAAATTAATTATTCTAAAGACCGCAGAATTTTGCGGAACGTAAGAAAAGTTCTTATAATGCTTACTGTGCAGTGTGTGCAAGTTAATCGGGTTGCGATTTACCAGTAAGTCTTCACGCGTTCTCGTGACTAAATGAACTCTTTATTAAATAGAAATCGGAGCTGCTGTCGGCGCATCATCGCAAAACATCTGCGAGACAGAGGATAATACGGCAGCTTTTGCCGTAACTTTGTGAGAATAGTTTTTGAAGTAATTTGACCACATGAGTTATCCAAAATTAAAACAGTACAACCGCTCCATATGAACGCTATGCGTTCATCTCTTAGCAATGCTTTTGCCAAGTTTGGCTTTCGTACTCATAGCAAAGCCCCCGTTTCTCTTCGCAATACTTAAAAAGCTTGGTTATGTATTTGTTTTCTTCATCGTGTGGAAATCTTCCAAACGAAATTTTGAAGTTATTAATCAAGTCGCCTTGATTTACCTCATCAATAAACAAATGCACGCGTATCTGTGAGAAATTTCTAAGTTTTAGTATGAAAAGCGAATAAAAACGTAAGTGAATTTTTCACTTGTCCTATTCCACTATTTCAATATAAATTCCCTACTGAAACTGAATGTAATTCATCAAGGTACTTAGGAAACAGTAACGTTTTCCAAAAAGGATTCCTAAAAAAATTCACAATATTCCCAATGATTGATTACCTAAAGCATTAAGGAAAAATTTGAAAAATCTTCTTTTCTAATGCAAACACGGTTTTCATGTAGAGATTCAAGATCTGAAAAATATTTTTTAATCTATTCTAAATGATTAAGAATCATCTTGAAAAAGTTATCTGTCACGTAATAATTATTGCAAATAATAAAAAACAACTAATTTGAAAAATTTGAGTGCGCTAAGTAGTTCTGGGATTGACCACTAGGTGGTGCATTTTTGGAATCTCCTATCCAAGTAACTGTTCTCAGCTATTAATATCAGATTCACACGCAAAACCTTCTGAATTCTAGTTATTAAACATTTTTTGAAATTTACATTTGACATATAATTAGTTATGTTAATTATGTATGATCAGTCATTAATTATATATATATTTCATATGTTCATGAAGTGGCGTGATTTTTACTTATTACAGAAACAATAATAATATATTTACCTACAGCGTGATGGAATTTGAAATTCAGCAATAATTGAATAATAAAGTTTCAATAAGTTAATATTCACATATTCTATTATGAAGGGAAAATTGATGAGTTGGAATTATATAAGAAGCCATAGTATCGCTGGTATTTATCGTTGTACGTCCAAAATTAGGTCATCTATATCATCTTCTTACTAATGATGTCCAGCAGCTCTGTCATTCTTTTTTTTTTGGGACGAAACATAAATGCAACGCAAGCATCGTAATTCGTTTGGACTTCGCGTCCAAATTGTTAAAAATTCATGATCGTCGAACTAACGTGAGGACGCGATCGCTCGATACGCCGGACCGCGCGTCGGCCGACTCTTGCGCACCGGCATGTCGGATAAAAAATCCCAAAGGCTCGCGTTAATTACATCAGCGCGGTGCGCGCGAGCTCCCGGCAGATTCGAATTAATACGCTCCGATTGACGATCGTTAATGAAGAGATTAAATATTTTACGCCCGGCGTTTAATTGGAAGGTGGCGAATTGCGCGCGGCCGATTTCCCCGGTTTACCGCGGAATATAAGTCGTAAACAGCGCGCTCGGTGGGGGGGGGGGGAGCGTATCGGCTGTACGCCAAGTATTCCGGATCTAACGATATTCCGAGATAATATAGGTCGTATTCCCTGCGTAATCCAATTCTCCTCCCGCAACCCGCCCCCTTCCAGCGTCCGAGTCCACCATCGACGCGCTAGCGCGCGTTCGCCGATTGTTTACCGCCCCCATAAAATATTGACGGATCCGTTGTAAATAGTTGCAAAGGGCTTCGCACGATGCAGGTGTACCGCGGGAATCAATATGTATTACTGTACTAATCCGTCAATGCGCCGTAATAACGTGGTATCGGCTGCTGCCACGGAGATTTATACGCGCGTACCGCGACGGTAGGCGGAGGGCGAGCAGGGGGTGGGCGGCCACACTTTGTTATCGATCATTTTCGCTCGACCCTCGAATTTCTGATTACAAAGCAGACGACCGGATGAGCGACGTATGTACGCGAATGCGGTGGTTATCGAATTCTTAAGAAATTCATGAGAATCCATCGTATTTTCGTACAGACAATAGTAACCGTATCCCAGATTCACAAGTCGAAGCGGCAGACAGTCTTGATTCATTTTTAATTTCCTTAAAATAAAAAATCGAATCGAAGAACTCGTCTTTACTATGACGTATGCACGCTCCGTATATAATATAGCGAACCCACAACAGACGACCAAAGGTTGAATTGAACATATTTTTTTTTCACCTCCCTCGAAAACACTGTCAAGCCCGCCGAACGACGCACAACGGGCCTAAAGAGGTTAAAGAGCGACTACGCGTTTCGAATACGTAGGACAGGTGTGACTGGAGGGGGGGGGGGATAACACGCGAGGCGACGCGACGGTAATGAGGAGAAACGCGGGGAGCGGTCGCTGGGTAGAAGGGGCTGGAGTAAAAATGCTAACGGTAATTAATAAAGGCGCGCTGCTGTCGTTTAATCCAATTTATGCACCGAGGTGCTCGTAAAAGCCGTGTGTGTGTGTGTGTGTGTATGCATAAAGCTCTTAAAGCTCATTGACGCCGACTGGTCCTGTGCGCGTTTCGCCGATATGAAATATCCGAGGTAAGGTGGGGGATTACGTGGCGGGGGGGGGGGGTCAAGGAAATATATTACGCGGGCGACAACGACCTCCGTACGAGTCTATATAATATGATTCGTTAGTAGATTGAGCGAGTTGACTTTTAAAGTGCACTCGGGAGCTCTTCTTTTTGGACGTTCATAATACGCAAATGTTTGCTTTAGTTTGTTATTTAATATCGGGAGTTCGATAATGCCGCTTTTCTGTGAAAATTATCGTCTCTATAGTTCTTGCTCTATGGACGTTAGCTGAATTTTCGCTTGAGAGATATATAATACGGGAAACGAATCTATCGTGGCCCGTTCAATTTTGATAGAAAACAATCGAGGAACAATATGATATATATATATATATATATATATATATATATATATATATATATATATATTATTCGTCGACGAGGACGGCATAATTTAAATAGCCGAGTTTGCTCTGAATAAGCAAATGTATACACGTAGATTATAATTGGAATACTTACGTTATTGCGGGAAGAACCTTCCGTCCCTATTGATTTATCGAAAGTGAATTTCGTGCGCTATAGGACAGGACGTTTGTAATACCTGAGAATCTAAGATACGGCTAAAACTTTGAGATATGGCTTTAATTAACGGAATGTAATGAATATGTGTGTGTATGGGTGTGTGTGTGTGTGTGTGTGTGGGTGGGTGAAGGGTGGCTGCGTACATGCGTGCGTGCGCGAAAAAAACAAGGGTACATTGTGAATATGCTTTGTGAGTTTTTGGATCGTTAGTGTTATTCTTGGAATAATGACAATATATTTCGATTACACGACAATTTCATAAAAATAATTTATGTGAATCAAAAATAATTAAGTACGAATAGTAAATAAAGTTTAATTTCATCTTTATAATTGGATCAATCACTAATTTCGTTCTTTGTATTGAAAATATAAATTGAGAATTTCCGGGATTAAGGAATGAACGATAATTCTAATTTTCACTTTTTAAACATGTTTTTCATGCCCAGACACACACACACACACACACACATAATTATAAGTTATAAAATTACTGAAAAATAAGACGCATGTAGCCGTATAGCTGCAGTAAATATTCGTAAATTAATATTGCTAAAACTGTTTGAGCGCTTTCAGTAAGTGTGTGCTTGTTCAAAAAAGCTGGAATGACTTTAGAAAATTTGGATTTCCGTGCATTTCAAGAGTTTATACAAGTGTGCAATTAATAAAGGGAAAATTAGACCTCGTGAAATGGAAGCGAAGCAGAGACAGAAAGAAAGATTTTTGAAGCGAGTTTCGCTTACATTGAACGTATATTTATATAGGAAAATCAACCATTCTGCGACGTGGTACCTACTTTGGAGCGGGACGCGAGTGACCGAGTTTTGTTAAACTTAACGTTAAACTTGAAGTTAAACTTTTTCAACTACACTACATTCTAGAGTAAGGAAACAGTTTCTGTGGTAATAATAACTATATGCGTCGAGTTGTAACATATACAGCTCTGAAAACTTCTGCAGGCAATAATGGCAATAATGGCTCCTCATTGTGAATCAAGTCATTGTTCACAAAATCCTCACCACCTGAGCGGCGACGCAATGTGGCTTGTCCACACTGCTCATTGGCCATTATAGATCAGCTGCTCGACTGTCCGCCCCAGCTGTTAAAATTATATTATTTATTGCAATGATCGGTGGATAGTCGAGCACCCGATCTCTAACTTCCAATATCGGTAACGTGGTAAATCAACGTTGCCTGCATTGCACTGGCAGCGATAATTTCGTTAACAGCGATTTCCTTCGCGATCGGTCTACAGGAGTTTCCGGACTTGCATAAATACGACCGTGCTCGACTACGACGCTACGCACTAATGCGATGACGCATCGATAGCACTGCCGTGGAAACTGCTTTAGAATCGTCCTACTTTGAACTCTTGGCGCTTTACGCGCGTCGCGCGTAGTTGAAAAAGTTCAACGGCAACGCTCAGTCGCTGGCGTCGGGTTTCAAAGTATACATGGGTACCACATCGGCAACGGTCGATCCATTTTGCAAACCTGCATGTACGTCCCTGTGTTGGAGTCGAGTTGGTGTTCGTACTTTTTTTTTTTTTTTTTGGTCAAATAAGCCGCACGATTACCGCACTATCGTGCACGCTCGCGTTTCTCCGCGTGGTCGTCGTCGTCGTCGTCGCGAAACTTTCGCTCCGTGCGCGGCTAGATAAGGAAAAGCGGGGAACGGCAAACGAGCGACGGCGATAAAAAGCGCGCGATTTCCGCGCCCCGTCAATGGCAGGAGCGGAGCTCGGGGTCACGGCTACGGAGTCGCTCGATCCGTAGTCAGCTTCTGAGGGCGCTTACGAATTTATCGGCGGCGCTCGCGCCAAGGGCCGTGCCTCGTCCTTCCGTAACGTTGCCAGCTCGAGTCTTGCGGATGTACCTCCGCCCCGTCAAAACGTCGATGCGGCATGTCTCTCGTGCAAATCCTCAGATGCGAGATTATTATTATGAAATTCGTACGCGTCCCGCTTCGTCGTCCGGGGCAATTGTTTCATTTGACGAAGTCGATCTCATCGCCTCTCGAAACCTCTCGGTATACCCCTTAATTCCCATGGCATCGGCCGGAAGAACAATAAGCCCGTCCAGGAGTCCAAAAAAAATCCGTCACTATATATATACATACAGTAAACGAGCGCTGGCCGGAGATAATCGAAGCGTAAACCCCCCGCGGATCGAGAACAATACAGCGCGACGCGCACTGCACGGCCACGCGCAAAAATCAAGCGAGAGCGGGAGGGGGCGGGGGGAAAAAAAATTAGCTCTCGTTGTTATTCGGTAAGGAAGGCGATACGACGCGGCGCTCTCGCGGAATCACGAAAATCCCCTCGGAGCGTGAGAAAGACGGATGAGAGAGAAATGGTTGGGGTAACGGGAGGGGGGATAAGCAAGCGGAGCCGCCGCCCGAAAGAGAGCGAAATATATAAGACGTCGGTGCTCCGTTCCCTCGTTCGACTACCCGAGCATCGAAGGGCGAAGGATACACAGCCGCAGAGGTGGAGAGATGGAGACGCGTCGCGAGGGAGGAGATAAAACGCCGCAACGAGAGCGGGACCGCTCGATGGCTCTGGGGAGAGAGAGAGAGAGAGAGAGATTAAGAGCAGTCTCGCCGTGGCCCCTTGGTCGACGTGCTCGGCCCGTGACAAAGGGGAAAGAGAGAGAGAGAGAGAGAGAGAGAGAGAGAGAGAGAGAAAGCGGGGAGAGATAAAGAGAAAAGCCCGAGAGCAACTCGTCCACGCGCTTAACTCGCCACGCGCGCGGTTACATCGTATCCGCGGATTACGGGCGTCGGGACGGGGGGGGGAGGGGGGAGGAGGTTTTAACGCGACCACGCGAAAATAAAACGGGCACTTGGCCGCTGCGGGAGCGATTTTGCGCTGCCAGTTTGCTGTCGCGAGCAGGGCGAGGGGAGGGGATGCTGCTGCAGCTACTTTTTTCTCCCTCGTCGCGAGAGTCTTTTTTTCGCTTCTCGACCGTGGCGCGACTGCGTGGGGATGAGCTCTCAGAGTGAGTGAGAGAAGAGAGAGAGAGAGAGAGAGAGAGAGAGAAAAGTCGATTTGCCGTGCTTAATTTCGAGAGGAAGGCTTTTACACCTACAAAATGCAGGGATCGATGCCCAATTCGGTCGTACTGGCATACCGTGACTTCTCGATTTTCGGCAACGTGGCGCGCTTCATTCGTATGGGGAAGGTCGAAAATTTTCTTCTCTCCGAAAATCGTTTTATCTCAAATATCAAGTCGAGCCTGAATTTACAACAACAAAAAAAAAAAAACAGCGTTTCTGAACTATTCGCGCGAGTTTGTGCGTTATCGCAGGGAAAACATTCTTCACAAGAAACTACAAACAGCTGACTAAAATATAACTCTTGTAGTTTTATCACATTATAATATCGTTGCTGGTTGTTTGCAAAAATGATTTGAATTACTATATATAAACTCAATGTAGTTTAGAAACGTATTATTTACACGTCTCAACTATGAAGGTATCTCGTGAAGTATTGCACGTTAAAATCATTTCGAATATTATGTTCTGATTTCTGACAGTCATTTTTGTCGACTCTGAATCCTTTTTCTATTATGGTATTAACAAAGGAAGGAATTTAGCCATATAATGTCATAGTCATAATAGTTCTTCATAAAAAAAAAAAAATGTATTGCCTATGATGTAACATTAAATATAATTAAAACGTGCGTTTCTTGTATGTTTCGGCAGTTATGTATGGAAAATCAGACCCGATAAACCATTACCACAGCTAGTATCCTCAGCGGATTGAATATTCGCAAGAGTAATGGTAGAGTATCTGCGAGCAACTTTTGTTACCCAGCATTATTCTTTGCTTCATTGTTTATTCAAAAAGTGTAAATTTTATTTCAGTATTCGTATCGATTTCAATTAAACAACAATATCTTTTATTAATTAATATGATGGCTGTTGTTGTTTTTTTTTTTAACGAACGACTTATATTCAAGTGAACCCAACGATGAAAACAAATATACGCTTACAACACAAACATCAAAAGTAAATTCAATAAAATTTCATATTAAACTTAACGCGAGATGAATCGATAAAATAATTTTCTTTTTACATTACATGTTAACCAGAGAGAAGAGCTGAGAGTGAAAAAACAATTACATACAGTGTCGTCGTAATTAATTTTCCTGAAAATATATGCGCATGTATTTTAAAAGCTCATAAATTTTTCGAAGATAAGCCTCGAAAATGTGAGAAATCGGTGAGCGTTGCGTTTACAAAATATTCATCTACGCCTTTCTATTTTATCACGCGCGCCTATAGAGAGAAAAAAGTCTACATACTCTATGAACGTACCCTAAAAAAAAAAACAAAAGACAAGAATTAAGAAGAAAAAAATATCAATATCAATCGGTATTACAAGCCATTTTCACCCAACTATTGCCACGTCCGACGGATACAGAAACGCGTCGAAGCAAATGAAATATGGTGGCACGTGCACACACGTGTGTCTGTGTGTGTGTGTGTGTGTGTGTGTGTGTGTGTGTGTGTGTGTGTGTGTGTAGTGCGTAGTGTGTACGCTACAGCGATTAAAAACCCATTCGTCTGTGCGTAGCCCGCGGTGAATGCGCCCCCTCACCCCCTTTGTGTCAAGCGTTCGAAAATCGATCAAACTCCCTCCCCCCCCCTCCCCTTCCACAGTCACCGGAGCAAAGCTGCAGAACGTCCATTGTGTCTCTCCCTCGCACTGCCCGCATTGCATTGTAATAAGAATATATATATATATATATATATATGGTCGAACGCGGAGAAAAACCAAAATCCGTGCCTAATAAAATGCGACACGCTCGCGCATCCGACGCGCGCGCGCGCGCGAGAGGGCGACAGTCCCGGAAGAATCCGTTCGCCGCGTGAAAACGATTTTTCTTTCCTGAAAATAGAGCGGGCGGGCGCGCGGGTGCCTCAGAAGAAGGAAGTAATGGTCGCGCGAACCGTTAAAAATCTGCGAAACATCGGGCTTTTACACGCCCTCTGTCCGTAATAAAGGAGGGCGAATAATGGTGGTGAGGGGAGGGGGGCCTACCTTCGCGTCTCAGCGTTGCAGTCCGGGGATGGTCCGAAGGTGGAACGGGCTCACGTTGCGCGAGGTATATTAGGCATAATATAATAAAACGGGACAATGGCGAACTGCAATTTTTTTTTATTTTCAAGGCCATAGCCAAGGTCGAAACTACCTTAAACCGGAAGGGCGACAAGATTTTCTCAACAATATCGTACGAAAAATGTGTATGGATATTGTGCGATGTTTAAGTGAAAATCATCAAATTAAGTCAGCAGAATGTAAATTTTTTTTTTGTGGTTATCAAACGTAATTTTATGAATTCAATGTAATTTGTGACTAAACTAATTTAAAATATTGTAGAAAAGGGTGGAGAAAAATTATATATGTGGTATCGAAATTCTCCATTTAAAATCATTAATATACTAATATACCTTCTTAAACTATAATTTTCTTAAATATTTTATTGTAAAAAGGAGCTCTAGAAATTTATCTTCCAAAGAGCCACAGCTTTTTCGTTCAAACGCAGTTATAATAATTTTTCAAAACAATGCACGTTTTTTTTTTGCAAGACCTTTGAATTGCTCTATTATTTCGCTTTTTAATTTACGTCGCGAAAATCGATATTTGTTTTGTTGTAGCGAATTTCGTTTTTTATTTATTTATTTTATTTTTTTGTTTTTTTATTAATATTCATAATGAAATTTTTTCTGGTGAATAATGTAATAGAAGTATTATAATACCCGTTCTATCTTTTCTAATTATAGGCATTTCGAAAATTCCGAATGAAAATTAATTCGTTCAAATAAAACTATAATAAATGCTGTATCGATACGAGATTTTTAATTAACGGTGTTTTTTTCATACCAAGATATTAATTTTCCTAAATATCGTACTGCCTGGAGGCCATAGTAATACGTGAAAACCTTGCAGTCTATATAAATTAGGCGATTCGTACGTATGTATGTGTATATAATATATATATATATAACAATATAGGACTAATACTGTTCGGGGCGAGGGAGGAGGGGGGAGGAGCGAATTCACCGAGGCCGACGAGCAATACAGAATATTTGACTTCGGGGAGCGGAACAGCGGCTCGCGCACAAAGGTGACAGTTGCGGATGAGAAGGGAGCAGGGGGTCCGCGAGGGGAAAAGTCTGCAGCGAAAATCAAAAAGAGCCCGTCGGGAGTTGCTCGTGCTTTGTTTGGGGCGACAAGAGGGTAGGGGGGGGAGGTGAGCTCGACAGACAAATCGCTCAGCCGTTCGTACATCCGTTTCCCTATGTATAGCTGCGTGTCCCAGGCTCATTTACAAGTATAGAATACACACGTTTATATTTGTATATATACATTCTCCTTCCCCCTCGCACTCTTTCACTTCTTCGTATTATACGTGCATATAATATGTATGTATACACTGCAGAGACTTTCGCTGAACCGGGCCCGTATATGCGCCAATAAGACATATATATATATATATATATATATATATATATATATATATATATATATGTAACACGCTCGCTCGATCTCACTCTCGTTATCGGGCTGAGAGCAGTGGTCGTGGCGGTCCGATAGGACCGCGGTGCTCCTCCAGTCCCCCCCCCCCCCTCATACACACCGCCGCCGGTCGACAGACGCGCGCTTTTAAATGCCCGCATTACAGGGAGCACGTCTGATTTCATTATCATCCGTCTTCATTATTTCGCGACCGCGCCCGTATCATTTTCTCGCGGCTTTATTATATCATAATAAGAATAATAATGGAATTAGTGCCTTGATATTTGACTGGCGAGAGAGCATCTCTAGTCATATCGCGATTCCTAATGATATATATCTGTATATATCTATATAGCTAATTTGCGCGGATGATTTAAGGCTGTCGGAGGAGAAGCTGAACGGCGCTTAATTTCAATTACCGCGCTCCGTCACGGATTGATTATTTGGACTTTTAATATGCGGATTCAAGATCGTCGCTTGACGGAATGCACTCGTCTACGCGCTTATTGTTCCATTATATCTTGTTTGCGTGCTTTATGCAAATTTGAGAACCTCTATATATTGACGTTGAATTTGAGTTTGAAAATAACTATAGTCTCTAAATTAAGCTTCTCTAAATAACTAGACATTGTTATTATTCAACACATTGGTTTTCTCTGTATGTAAAACGCTTTATATAATAAGCTGATATATATATATATATATATATATATATATATATATATATATATGCTTTAAATTCTTTTATTCTATAAACGTGAATAATAAGGTTTGCAGAAAAGATTACTATAAACTTAGGAGTGCCGATCGGAAACGCTGTTAAAAATGTTTTGTTAAAAATTGTAAAATCCATCTTTTTAAGTTTATAATCTGCTATGCGAATTTTTTCACGCGACTGGAATATATCTACTCTTAATATGAAATATATAGGCTCAGTTTTGCTAAACCATTGTTTCCGTGCACATGCGCTGGAAGAAAAATTGACAAAGAGGCAAACGTTCCCGTGAATAGAGTCAAATAATCCATTATTTACCCTGGTAGAAAAGCTAAACATTTTTAAGCCATAAACAAACTATTCCGATATGGAGAAACCTAGAAAAAAGGTCTTAATATTCGGCAGTAACTAGAAATATATGAAACGTTTTTTCCGGTCACTTCGACCGATTTAAAGATACATATTCTAAATCTATTTTTTAGGTATTTAAGACCCATAACAGTTAGTTTCGTGTCAATGTATTTTTGATTATGACTAAAATTTACCTTGAAATAAGGTTGAAACTAGGTATCAGATACAGCATTGTTAAAAAATTGTAAATTTATATCGAGTTCCTCATTTTTAATATTGAATTCATTTATACGCAAGTTGTAGCTTATACATATATAATATTTATTAAACGCATCGACAATAATTTAAACATTCGCATACAATGTTATATAAATGTATACGAAGTCTTAATCGAGTTTATATAATAACCAAGGTAATTTTTTGTCATTTGCGGGAGTCTCCAGTCACCAGGCGTGCAGTGATGTGTGCATACATACTCTGTATACATTAAAGTTCCGATATAAACTCAAATTCACACGAATTTTAAAACCATTTACAAAAAAAAAAAAAAAAAAAAACAATAAAATTATATTATTTATTAAATTATTTATTTTAAAAATTAATAGAATAATTCTTTAATGAACTACCAATAGTTGAAACAGGTATAAGATAAAATAACATAAGATTTTTGAAGGTCTTTCATCAGTAATGCTGTCGTAATTTAAGCACTGAAACTTATTTTTCAATAATTCAGTTATTCCTTGAAGTGTTCTAATGTACGTGCGCGCGCTGTCGGAGCAGCCAAAAGCTAGCTGCGAATTGATATAACGCAGTAGCCTAATGTCGCAACTCTCTTCCAAATTGAATTTAATTATCAAATTGTATATAAATCTACTGTGTTGATGTTGAAAAATGCCAAATCACAATGTTGATGAAAACCAAAAGAATAAACGACAAAGAAAGTATATTGAATAATATTTACAGTTTGTTTCTGCATGATAACAAACCTTTATATTCCTTCAATTTTAATTTTCTGACTAATATTTACAATCAGGATGATTATTCATTTGAAATTCCATTCTCTTTCTTAACGTTTGAAGTTTTCTTATGCGTTGTTCGTCATAGTTAAAATAAGAAAATGTTCAAAGCCATACTGATTTATAAAAATCTTCCTACAACACATATGTATAATATACAATCAGCCTGATATAATAATAATAATAAATTATTATAATAATAATTTTTGTTATACTACATCATATATATCATGCTATTTTGAATTACGCGCGCGTCGCACTGTCGAACGTCGTCTGTAAGCTCGCCTGTACGGCAGACATTGTACTTCCGGCAGCACGCGATCATGACCGCTTTTTTATTAAATATCTTCTCAAAATTACCATTGACGCTTAACTTTCAAGATATTCTTAAAATTTTTAGGAAATAATCTATACGCGTCTCATTTATGAATAGGGTCTTTCATTTTTTTTAGATTGATTTATAAAATAAATCTCATTTCCGGCGGGTCTCTCATAAGAGTTAATGCGAAACCAGGTTAAATGTCTGATATTCAAAAGACTTGTTCACGAAACAGCCTTTATTATTCTTTTATAATTCTTTCAAACTATTTACGTACCGTATGATGTTCCTTTTATTCTATAAGCAACATAATATTATAATATTGTATAAATATTAATTTTTTCGAGTGTAGTAAGTGAAACTTGCATCCGAATGAAACAAGGTTCCAGCTTCAAACGTAGTTTTCACCTATTTTTTAATTTTATAGACAATGTTCATATTTTTCATTCTATGATTTGTCTAATTTTAAGCCATGATAGTGGATTCTACCTTTAATACCAAGAAACTACTTTCCAACCTATTGAAAATTGTTAGATTTCTACCAGGGTACAGTTAAAAAAATATTTACTGGAACAAGCTCAACTTATTGGTATATATAAGAACCCTTCTCTTGCATTGGAAAAATATTTACTTAAATTTAGAAACATTTCTACAATTATTACGTAGTATAAAATTTACCTATAGCTCACGCGTTATTAAAAAAAATTGAAAAAAAATCAAAATAATTTCTTCATTGAATAAGGATTGATATACTCGGTAAAATTAAGGGAAAAAATATTTTTAACCACTCTAACCTCAAAATCACGACTATAACCTTAGTTTCCAGCTTGCGTGGTGAAAAATATAGCTCAATACGAGTGTGCACGTAGATTCTTACCTCGCTCGACTTACCCCCAATCGCGTCGTTCGGCGATAAATTGTCTCGCTTATACTTCCGCATTTATTCGAATAAATAAGAAATCTCTAGTTTTTTCCGATATATCTCTCGATAAAAACGCAAAAATTTTCTATATAATGGCGCTCCGATAGGTAAAACCGTGTCAAAACCGCCGTTCCTATATAAATAGAAATTGAGCCATTGCCAAATCTACGGTTTTACTTACGAAACAATCTCGATCCCGAGATCTATACAAATATCTGCGACGAATCGATGAGAACGATACGGACCACGAAAAATCCAAACGCTCGCCTCGCGGTATACAATTCCACCATACGCTTGCGGCTGGATCGCGCCACCTTCGAGGGGGGGGGGAGACGATCAAAAAAAAAAAAAAAAAACAAGGAAAAGAAAAAAATTAAAAAGTCATTTAACATCCGACCCCGCGATTCGGGAAGCCATTACCGCCGCCTCGCTCAAGCGCCCCAACCGAAGCCGCGACGATTTTAACGCGCCACGCCGTTTTAGACGCGCACCGCCCGACGAATCGGCGCCTCCCTCCCCCCGCGCCGCGGTCGCCGGTGGCTGCACGCTTCGATCCCGTATTATTAGTACCGTGTATATATATATATATATATATATATATATATATATATATATATATATGTATGTATAGCTCGAATTCCCTCCACGGCGCGAGATGCGATGCGCGAACAATAAAAGTCGACTCGGGGAGGAATTCTATACGGAAGGAGAAGCCCTCCCGATGACGCGTTGAGGCGTGCGTGCAGGGCGCGGCTTATATATATATATATATATATATATATATATATATATATATATATAGTTATACAACGTATGATTCGCGACGCGACGGGCGCTAGGATCAATCGCATGAAAATTTTATGGACCGAGACGAGATCTCGCGCGAACTGCCTCTGATTCTATGCACAGGGGGAGATTTATTTTTCCCAGTTTCCTCGATCGAAGGTGCGCGGGAGTTTATATATATATATTATACGGTGGAGTTTATAGAGAGATTCCGCTCGGGCAGATCGCGGAATAAGGGATTGGAATAATGCGCGTTTATCGGGAAGTACGCGGGACCGTATAATTTATCGTTGGCGAACGCTCGCCACGCGCGCGCTCCCTTTGAACCGTGGGAATTGCGTATGCGCGGGAAAATTCGAAAAATCGAGGTTCTTTAAGACGACGTTGATCAGGATGAAGACGAAATGAAAATGATTTTTGTTTTTAGGACACGGAACTGGCTGTAGGTATAGATTTCGTCGTGAACAATTCATAGCACGTGAATTACAAAGGCACTTTTGTTTCGCGCGAGTCCGCCGTTGTTATCGTTTCAATACGGATCGCGCGGTATGCGCTAAGGCAATATCATTCTATGATAATGATGCAGATGCGCCGTGTGATCCGGGTAATATAATATGCTGACCTCGATAATTATAACTTTCATCGAAGCTCGAATTCTAAACATCTGCTAGTATTCGATTTCAGTTGTGTGATTTAGGAATGGACGAGCAGCACTCCACGGAATGGCCGTAGAGAAGAGTAAGTTTATTTAGGAATTTTTTCGACAAAAGGAAAGATGTGTCCCCGGAAAAAATTCTATCCCTACATATCCCTTCGGCTGGCCTTCATGATAATCCAGTAACGTCAAACTTCGTTTAAAACTCTACATTTAGCATACATCGTTTCATCCATCGAACGTAATAAGAATCTAATTGTTTCGCTATTCGCCATGCATTTCCATACGACAATCGCGTCAAATATCATGTAACCACATATACTATTTAATCTTCCACTTTTGAGAACGATCTATTTGAAATTTTTCCATTACAATAATAGTCGGTCTATTAATACAATAATAATAACGAGATGAAAAGGCGACTCGTCTCATTTCATCCATTCATTATGCCCGAAAGAAAAAAAAAAACAAAACAAAACAAAAAAAATACTTCGAACGAAACCTCGAGCCGTATAAGACGAGCCACGCCCGAACGAATAGAGGCGGAGATGCGTTCGTTCCTCTGGCTTCGGACAGAAAAACGCGCCGATCCTTTAAAGAGTCATCACCGATGGGCAAAGGCAGACATCGTCATTTGTCAGGCGAGGGTCGCGCGTTCGTCCTCCCCGCCCTCCTCCCTCGCGGACGCTCAAAAAATCGATCCTATCCACAATGACGGTGCGCGCGTTTAAAAGCCCCATATTATATATATATATATATATATATATATATATATATATATATATATATAAAGCGCGACCGTCGTAAATACCGCGGTTGCAGCATCAGCAGCATTATGTAAAGCATGGGCGCACTGACCGTCTTCTATAGGCTTCAGAATGAGAAAGTGATATAATATATACATACATATATATATATATATATATATATATATATATATATATATATATATTATATGCTTGTGTGTAGGCGCGTGCGCATTGAAAAGCCGAAGAAAAACGGTATTGGCTCGCTGTAGCAGCAGCAGCGGTCACCGTCGATCCGAAGAACTATATATATATATACGCATGCATACGCACATATAATGGGGAGGGGGGAATCTATATGCACGGGCTCGCGCGCGGTCACGCCTAAAACCTCGCAGCCTACAAAAGCGCCCCGTGAAACCAGGAGGTGAAAAATTCGTCTTTGGATCGCGCGGAACGGTCTTTCAATGCCTCCGTGCGTCCTCATGACCCCCCTCCCTCACTCTCACACTCACTCACTCTCTCTCTCTCTCTCTCTCTCTCTCTCTCTCTCTCTCCATTTTCATATATATAACCAGAATATAACCTGCGATATATATAACCAGAAGGCTCACATGCGCACGCGCTCTAGCAAACTTTTATATAGGCCCCGGGATTTTCGGATTCTCAGACACTTTATATATGAAATATATATATATATATAGTATATATCACGCCCATCCCCGTTTCTTCCAATTTTCCCTCCGCGTCATATAGGTGCTCATGTGGGTTTGTGTTTGTGTGTGCGTGAATATGTTGTATGTGGATTTTGCAAGCGTAAAAGACCATCAAAACAGGGAGGAATAATAGGGAGGACGAAGTCTGGCAAGGTGATGCTCATATATACCAATGTATATGTATATATGTATATGTATATGTATATATATATATATATATATATATATATATATATATATATAATAGAAGAGGCATGTGGCTGTATAATGAATATACGTAAATATACGTGTGTATATATATAATATTCGACGCACGCTGCGATATGCCGAAGACGAGGCTGAAGAAAAAAAGGAGAAAAGGAGAGCGGACAGGAAGGCGAGAGGGAGGAATAAATAACGGAACGATGAGCTAGAGGTTTTTTAATATATATATATATATATATATATATATATATATATATATATATATATATGTATATATTCTAAAGAGAAATTTTTGCATTGTCCCTCTACACGACGATGCGGCGAAGGGGCGGTCGACCGCAAGGGATGAATCAGGATGAATTCTGGAAAGTTTTTTTTTTGCCTCTATAATACTTCCCGGGTCCTGGAATTCGATTCTTGATGAAAGTTTCTTATTGGGTTGGTGCGCGGTGGGGGGGGCGCAGAGGCGTAACCCTCGAAGATGGTAGCCACGTATACGTATATTAAATTCTATATTTAAGATCGAGCGCAGTGGAATAAAGTGAAACGTTTTGGCAGAGAGAGAAAGAGAGAGAGAGAGAGGAAAATATGGCAGGCCGGCTAAAATTGGTCGAATTTCGTATACGCAATCGAAGATTTTCGATCTGCCGCGTATGCGTCAAGGCTTCGGGTATATTCTAGATTGAACGTCTCCAAGTCACGGTTTATCCGCACGGACTCGAGCTCGTCGTCGAATGAACTTTTTCCTCCGCAGAACCGATCGTTACGATCGAGACAGGTGCACTTGCGCTTCGCGATACAGTACTTTATATCGTTCTAGGCGAGAAGAAGAGCAAAATCGTCGAACACGATGTATGAAATGTACTCAAGGAACCTATGTAGCTTGAAAATATATGTGGCACTACCAATTGCCCTAGAACCCACCAGTTGTCGCGCATAAAGTCGCAAGATATTTCCAGCGTTGATCTGTTGCGGAACCGAGTCAATAATCTATTTCAAAAGCACGATTATATTAGACAAGCGCCGATGTAGTTGCGCGAGTAGAAAAAATTAATTCGCCATCTAGCGGATTAGAATCATTTGGGCGTGCATGGACGGTTCCGAGACGCGGATCGGAGATTTTGCCGACCTGCGATCATAATAAAAAGCTTAAAAGTTTTCCGCGTTTATTTGAACATTCGTACACCGCAGTTTCGCAATTAAGTATCTCGCGACTAATCCTCTGGCTTTATCAGGAAACACGCGTATCGCCAATTTAAAATGTAAAAAGGTTTAAAGTAAATTGTTGACAGAAATATAGCATTTCTCAGACACTTGAGACGCACCCCATTATTTGCGGTAAAAGATCGGCCTCTAAGGCGAGTAGGCGATATTATTAAATCTGATAAGTAATATTCGTAAATCTATTACTTCATAATATGAGATTTACTCCGTAAAAGGTATGCATGAAACAATTTTTGTTATACGAATATTCCATATCATTCTCTCAGTAACGTATTTTAATTATTTAATTAAGCTGCACCAGGTGTCACAGCACAATTCGATTTACCATTCAATAAAGTTACGTTTAATTTTCAACGACCCATTGTTTTTCCCTGCGTTGAATATTTACTCGCGTCTATAACAAACTCGGCCTTTTTTTAATATCGACAGTATCGCGCCTACTCCATCTGCGAAGCGTCGAATTAAAAAAAAAACAACAAACAAACAAAAAAAAAACAAAAAAAATAAAACCAATAGGGCCTTTTGTTCATTACGATGGCCCGGATCTGATCGGGTGAATTCCGAAAGAAAGAACACATTATGTATAAAAATATCAACGCTCTGTCGGATTATCGGACGCAAACATCAATATTCAATTATAAAACTTTAATGCATAATTCATGGGCGAATTTAATAATAATAATAATAATAATAATAAAAGAGAAAAATTTCAGAAAAATTACGCCGTAAACAATCTCGGAGCTTCACTATATATTTTATTCGCGGCG
>JACCIC010000016.1:4267500-4275000 GCA_018907035.1 Sycobia sp. Sy_11 | reverse complement strand
CCGCAGCCAAATCGTGTGCCTGTGTGTGCGTGCGTGCGTGTCTGTGCGTGCGTGTATGTGTGTGTGCGCGCGCGCGCGCGCCTGTATGTGTACTGTGCGTGCACATAATTCACAACACGAGCGTATCCCCGAAAACGATCGGAAAATCCGTCGCGGAAGATCGACAAATACCCGGGTTATTACGAGGAATCGCGCCCCGCGCGCTTTACTGCCGCCCGCGCCGCGCGGCAAAGTCGCGCGCAATCCCCGATGGCGTCCGCTCTCGCGGACTCGCGTTCCCCACGATATATACGGGGGCGGCGGCGCCATAAACCATCGCCGATCGTTATCGCGTGTTTCATATGTATATATATATATATATATATATATATATATATATATATATATTTCCACCTAAGGATCGGCGGTGGCGACGCTCCGGTGCTATTTTACGACGACTCGCTGTTTGGCAATGAAACGCGCGCGTCCGAATATTATGTACGCGGGGGCGGGGGGCTCCGTCCGTCGGGCCCGGCGCATACCTGCCGCTCTGTCGACCCGCAATAATCCCCTATCCTTGTCTATATATATATATATATATATATATATATATATATATATATATATATATATATAGTGAGTTTCTGCGCGTCGTCGTTTCCGTCGCTGCGGTAACGAGCAGAGAGAGAGAGAGAGAGAGAGAGAGAGAGAGAGCAAAAGGGAGAGTGAGTGAGCGAGTGAGAAAACGGCAATCCCCGGGAAGTAATGAAAAAAAAGAAAAAAAATAAAAATAGATGTCCATGAAAAAGAAATTGCGTTAAGGTTAAACAAGACGTTTCGAGATGCTTTTGAAAAGCAGGTAGCAGTCGAAACTTTCCTTTTCTTTTCTTGCTAATTAAAAAAAAAAAAGATAAAATCTGTAGATCCTTTGATTTACTAGGTCAAACGTATACACAAAATCCTTCGGGGAAAATACAAAATTTATGACTATATATCTTGACCTGCCTTGACTCTGTCAAAACGAAACTTTTCAATATCTCTCTCTCTCTCTCTCCCTCTCTATATATACGAAACCACCGCCAGGTTTTAAAACTCATTCGTCCCCCCCCCCACGACGTATATGTGCATTTTTTTTTCGCGTTCCATTTCAAAACTGATTTTGGCCCATTTCTATGCGACCCACGCCCCCGGTACCACTCGCGCGCCGCGCGACGTTCGCAAAAATTTATCAATTTAAATTCCGCGGGAGGAGAATTTATTTTCGTAAACTGTTATCGTGCGGAGGCGAGCTCTTTCGTACTTCGGAATTGCGCTATTTCGCGGCGGCAATGGATCGCATAGAAATGAACCGTAACGAACGGCGGCGCTCCGTTGTAATCATTCCGGAGGAGAAAATTTTATCTTCCTCGTATCGAAAGGTCCTGAACTCGTCTTTGTCCAAAGGTGGACGGGAAATTATATCGGCGTTACGGAAGAATTCGGCGAACGAAGATTATATTCGCTATTAGCTCGTGTCGTTGCCCGTCTCGACGAATCCTGGATCTTATGTCAAAAAAAAAAAAAAAAAAAAAAAAAAACGAAAAAACGAGAATCGAATCAATGCCTTAGGATTTATATACCCAAGTCTTCCACTCGGCATTATTTAATTATCGCCAAAACTTTCGTGCAACTAGATACTCGAAAATAAGGAATTTTAATCGAGACAAAGAGAGAAAAAGAACTAGCCAAATCGAATCCATTCTTTGAACTGCGCCACTGCTCCTGCGAAAGACCCGTGCAGCTTGGAAAATTTGAAATTTAAATCGACGCCGGGTCTCCGTCTCCGAGCGCCGAACAGTTCAATTATACATCGTACAGAGCGACAGAGGGCTAATAATCAATTTATCATCGGCTAACTTCTCGCGTCCAATTTGGCAAACAATGTATAGAGAGAGAGAGAGAGAGAGAGAGAGAGAGACCCCATCAGTCATCTCGCTCTCTTCCTCGAAGTAATCCCATTCGACGGGAGTACGGGCCGAGTCGCCCGGTCAACCCGTCCAGGTATACAACTTTTGGCCGGGGATCCTTTCTCCGCGCGCATGGAGCACCGCGCCAGGTGCGCGCGACCTCATCCCATTCCAGCCGTTAATTTGCACGTGGCGCCCCTGCCGCTTCGGCCTCTCCGCCCTCCGCCACTCCCCCTCCTTCTAGCTCGCTCTCTTAGCGAGCCAACCCCCTCGGCCCTTTAACTGTCTATCCTGCTGGGCTCTTTGTAAAGTTTAATTCGTAGCTGGAGCTCTTCCGCCTCTCCCCCCCCCCCCATCACTCGGAACGAACTCCCGCGTTCTTCTCTCTCATCCCTCGTCTTTAGCTTCTGGTGTGTATAACCGTGGATGTCGCTCGCGTCTATGCGGACGCGCGAACGACTTCGGATTCCCTCCCCCCCCTCTCTCTCTCTCTCTCTCTCACCCTCGCTCGACTTAATGAAGTTTATTCAAAGTCCCCGGCGTTCGGAGGCGAGCTGCTCGATGGTTTTCTAAGTTTCGTATATAATGACGTTTCGTACTTGATTAAATCACAAAGTTTGTCGGGCCCCCGGGGGGAGGTCGCGGGGGGGGGGCAGCGAGGGGGCGAATCGTCGCACGCGCGCGCATGGAAAAAGTGACGCGCGCACGGCGATGACGAGGCGTGTCGGGAAGAAGCGCGGCGGTCGATGACCCGGAGAAGAGTTGGTGGAGGAGGAGGAGGAGGAGGATGAGTAAGGGTGGGGATGGGAGATAATTGTTTAAGGGATTATTCTTGCCCGCTTAATTATAAAGTGGAGAAGGGGCGGGAGGAGGAGGAGAAGGAGGAGGAGAGATATTTTTGCTCCCGAGGGGGCGAAAATAAAGAACGCCGGGAGTTTTTCAAGAAGGGGTGAAGAGCGAGCGAGGGTTTGGCCAGGGATTTTAATGAGTATAATACCACCGGGGAACTCGATGTTTCTTTATATAATATGAATATATATATATATATATATATATATATATATATATATATATATAGTAAATTGATAGTGAACTGTTTAAATGTGTTTTTAAGTTAATTAAGAAAGTTTTATTAAGATCTTTCTGCTCGAGATTTTTATTCAATTCCGAAGGCTCGTTCGAGCGGCCCCTTTTCTGCGATTGCTAATCCAAATATTCCGTGATTTTTGAACGAAAGCGCATTCTTGGCACTGCTTTATTGACCGAAAAACAATTATTTTACATTTTTCCGCGAAGTATTGTTAAGAAATTTAAAAAATAAAAAAAAAAACAAAATTTTTCTGTTTGTTTCAGGTACGTTGGATTTGCAATTCTATAATATATGGAAAACCGTAAGTATTTGGCAGCTGTTATTTTGATATATTCATATTTGGTCAGAGAACCAGAATTTTTTTTGAGAAAAGCCATAGTTATAGGTAGGAACGTAGATTTTCACAAGAGATATGTTTATTTCAAGGGAAAAAAATTGTTTCATGTTGAAAAATTCCCTTTGTGAAAGATTTTGAAAAAGCTTTAACGGAGTACGATCGTCAAAAATGCACAGATAAAATTCTTACCGCTATAAATTTTTGTTCTACAAAAAATATAATTATTAATTAATTATTGAGCTTTTCAATGAAAATGGCTATTAATTATCTAGGCTAAGGTCGAAACACGCAATTTTAACGATTTGACAATAACACTGATATCGTACAAAGTATTAATGCTTTTGCAAGTATATTTGCGCGCAATTCAATACAATAGAAGAGTAAAATAGTTTCCGCGCAGTATTCAAACGCATAATTTCCACGCAGCGTTCAAACTTACCTCAAAGGATTAACATTCTGTTATGGATCGCGCTTGAATTCCAAAATTCCGGAAGGAAATCCTTCAAAGGAGCGCGTCTTTCTTCCATCTCTCCGAACCATTGCCGTGAAAGTTTTGTTATTATTATACTCGAAATAATATCGTCGGCAACCGCTGCTGGAAGAATAAGCCGACGAACGGGGATGTTTATATGCGGGCTTCTCAATTGCCGACAATTTGATTTCACTCTTTCCTATGTCTACGTATATATGTGTGAGTACGTATATATATCTTACGATTATATACGCAACATCGTACCAGATTGTATGAGCAAAATGTAAGGAGTAAAGAGGCAGTTTACGCGTGCGACGTCCTCGAAGCTCGTTGACAACATAAAGCGTTCGTCCAAATAAAAGAAGGTCGAAAGCTTTCACCAGGCGCGCGGAGGGGGGGGGGCTTGGGGCTTTTAGCGCAGCCTCGGAAAATCAAATATTTCCTGAAACGAGTTTCCGTCTCCCTCTTCGCGGCGGGATACGTATAGGAACTCTTTCTACTTATATATATATATATATATATGTGTGTGTGTGTGTGTGTGTGTGTGTGTGTGTGTGTGTGTGTGTGTGTGTGTGTGTGTGTGTGTGTGTGTGTGTGTGTGTAGGACCTGAAAAAAGAGGCGCAGAATCCTCGGTGAAGATGAGGCGGGAGCCACAGCGCAGCCCTGCCGTGACTGCCTGCGACTGATCCGCTCGTGCAGCGTCCCTCCTTCTCGTTGGCTCCCTTTATTAATTCAGGGGCGCGATCGCATCGGCCCGCGATCGCGCGAGATATCGTCCCCGTCATACGTCAGACGTCGGCGCCTCTCGTCTCCGTGCATCTCGGCGCTCGCTTCCGGTGTGCGCTGAGAATGGTGTGTATATATATATATATATATATATATATATCTTGGGCGCGACGAGCAGCACGGGTGCCTAAATTAGTCAAAGCGCTATACATTTACGATTACGAAACCATATCTCCGGTACGAGCTTGTGAGCGAGTAAGAAATATTATATATATATATATATATATATATATATATATATATAGAGAGAGAGAGAGAGAGAGAGAGAGAGAGAGTATGAGAGAGAGGGGGAGGGGGGAGGCATGCATTCAGGTGTAGACACGGAGTGAGAAAGCGAGAATCATTGTTATATTAGGAGGTAAGATCGTTCGGTTCTCTTTCATCTGCACCGGCGTAAATCCGAATTTAGAGCAGAAACGGAAGCGAGGAATTCAGCGAGTTGAAGGGAGCCAGGATGGCGGAGAAGAGAATGCAGGGGGGGTGTGGAGGCGCGTCGCGATAAAAAGCGAAGTAAATCGATAGAAAACGGGATGAAAGGTAAACATGGATAGTAAGACAATTATTGTTCCGCGGCGGTTTATAAGGATCATTGTTCCGTTGCCCTCCCTCACCCCCTCCCACGTACGTAAGACAATTTCCCTAAGACCCATTGTTTCCGAGGCTGCAGCTCCGTGGAGCGCGTGGATTCAATGGTCCTTATGCATTTTATATCGAAGTTTGCAGCCCGCGGGGCTTATGCTCTTGCTTTCCCCCCTCTCCCACACCCCCGCCGCTACTTTCCCAGCTCGACCCTGACAAAGGGGGAGACTCGGCGAGTGCGCCCAGAATGGAATTCAGGGACGGAGGGCGGGAGAAAGAGAGAGAGAGAGAGAGAGAGAGAGAGAGAGAGAGAGAGAGAGAGGAAGGAGAATTATGCGAATTTAGCAGTCGATGCGCTTCCTGCATTATGTGCGCCCTCCCCCCCTCCTTGTCTACGGCGCACCGTAGCAACGGTCGCGAGAGGAGACTTTTTTTCAAGAGGGACGCAGGCACGATAGCCATTGTTACATATATATATATATATATATATACATGTATAGACGAATACACGTGTTCACCCATAGCAGTATTTATCGGTAGATGGTCACGAAGCTCCCCTATCCATCCTAGGGGACATAGGAGGTTCTATATGCGTTTAATGAAGTGGTATTGTGGTTTTTGGAAAATCTGGGCTGACTCGACGGTGCAATGGCTGAATGCTGGTCTCGCGTATATGTACATATGTGTATATAATATACTCTCTCTCCCTCTCTCTCTCTCTCTCTCTCTCTCTCTCTCTCTCTCTCTCTCTCTCTCTCTCTCTCACTCTCTTGATGTATTATATATATAATATAGTCCACGAAACTTCGTCAACCGGGCGTGTGCACGCGCGTGTATATTTTATAGCTGGACAGAGCAGGATAAATTCTGAGCTCTATCTGTCTATCTGTCTTTCTGTCTCTCTATCTCTCTCCCACGCTCTCTGATCAATCATTCATAAAGCCTCGGCCGTATGGTTTTGCCTTTTCCTATTATTGCCGCGCGAGCGGCTCGGGCGACTTGGGCTTCCGGAGCTGTAAATTTTAGGGCTTTTCGCGGGTCGACACGCGCCAGCCGGAACCTATACATGTAATTTTCCATGAATGCCCGTATTGAAAGCGAAACTATAAGGGACCCTAAACGAACTGTTCTTCACGGGTATTGATATATACATATATATATATAGAAATCCATCGGTTTACTGTTTCGTCTTGCTTGAAAAGTAACTTTATAATAGTATTTATTATAAAAATTAAGTGAATAATATTCTTACATTTCTTATCGCTTATGAACGACCGGTCGCTTAAGACCTCGCAGTCGACGAAACTCAACGATCTCGAGATTTTTCACGGTACTAGAACTTTCTGCACCTGATTTTTTTTTTCGATCAATTGCAATAAGCCAAATTTGATAGTCTTAAATTATCTTTTCCCAATCACCTTGTTATATAATTAATCTACTGTAATTTCCCATTTCTTCTTTGCTTTGCATATAACCAATGCTGGCATGGTTTCCTCACGAAATTTCAAAATTGAATCTAAATGTTGCCTAAAAATTTCTGTAATTATGACAGATCTTCTAATTTTTGGAACAACACGAATGGTATTCTTTGAAAAATTCAATCTTCGCTTGAGAGAACAGTTATAGGTAGCATTCCGTAAGTCCTTGTAAAGACTCTCATAGCCGAATTATACAACTATACATTATAAAAGTGAAATAATAATCCTTTGCTTTCAATTGTCCCTTTTTGACATTGAATCGAATGAATTTCAAGAACAACTGCTTTTCTCCTACTCTCATATAATTCATATGTAGTAATGATTATTATTATGTTCATACCTCTGAATTTGTATAATTTATACCAGCCAACAAATTCAGGTCAAACTCTTTACCCAGGTTCCCGACGAATTTTTCTACGAAGTTATATGCTGTACTGAATCCCAAACGAATTTGGATTTTGCTCTGTCATTCGCGGATTTTGAGATCGTAGAAATGCGAAAAATAAGGCTTTTGCCCCAATCTGAGATTTATTTATGAACGATAGATTGATATTTGCGTAAATGTACCTTTCAGAATCGTAAGCTACGCGTCCTTCTCTTTCATATTATGTTAATTTTGCTCAATTCTCTGGTTTAAATCTGTATCTAAAACTATCATGAACATGACATATAGGTATGATACAAATTATACAACGATTTCTTGATAATAATTTGCATTGCGGTATTAGTTTGCAGAGTTGATTTTTATTTAAGAAATCGAATTGATATACCTGCGTTAAATTGCGTAATCGAATATTCACAAGCCGTAAGCACGAGGTAAATATCTACGAAT
>JACCIC010000016.1:4152500-4265000 GCA_018907035.1 Sycobia sp. Sy_11 | reverse complement strand
ATTCGATACAGAAGGAAATGTCGCTCGGAGAAGCTGGAGGAGGTAGTAGGCGAACGATGATAATGCGGCGCTACGATAAAGACGCGCTCTTGGCACGACGTCCGCAAGTAGATTATCCGCGGCATATAATGCCGCGTTCGTGACGGGCCTGGATAGCGAGGTTACGATTTTTCGTGTTTGACTTCACGGCCGACTTGACCGGGACCTCGTGTAATTCGACCCACATATCCTCCTGAAATACATACGCAATAATCTTCTCGCCACTTATAAAAGACGCGCGGCGGTGAAAAATCCAGCATTATCCGGAGATCGAGTGGGCGATGGTTTTCAAAATTTAGATACGCGCACTTTACCATATGAGGAGGAATACAAAGTTGTAATATATATATATATATATATATATATATATATATATATATATAATTCCGAGGATATGTGACATATCATATACCTCTATATTTCAATGAATAATTTAATGAAATTGCGAACTTTCATCATTTTTAGACGCACAAAATTAAAATGAATTTTTAGAAGAAGAATTTGATAGTTTATTACTTAGAAATGTGGGAAATCCCTTGCTTTATATATGATTACTGGAGATGTGACATTTTGAAAACCATTAGAACCGGCAGATATCAAACTTCGGAGATTGGATTGGAAAGCATCGTTGGATGCTGGGTGGGGCTGTACGAAACTAAACAGGGAGACGGAAAGATTTTTTAAACGGCGCCCTTACCCGCACGGATATGAGACAGTTTTACAAACGGATGAATCCACCCCCGCCCCCATTTCGAGCGATGTAATTCTTTCCAACCGTCTCATTATATGGTGTTCATTGCGTTCCGCCGTGGCGTTCGCGCGAAACGTCATTCCTCACGGACATCGAGTTAAGTACGACTTTTGCCTCGATTTTTTTCCCCCCTTTCAATTGCTCGCGCACCAACGTTCGCCGATGCTCTGCGCTCGGACTTGGGACTTTCTTTCCATCGCTAGGTCATTCATACCGATGGACGTCGCCGTCCACTGGCATATTTTCAGCAACAGCCACTATGTATACCGTCGAGGACAATTGCCGCTCAGATTGTAATATTACGAGCGCTATATTTATAAGCCGTAATACGAACTGTGTAATACCCTCGTATCTGGAATCCAAGACGAAAATTTCGCCGATCTACACGCGCGGCGAGTTCGAGGGTAACGGCGCGCCGACCCAAACTCCGTCTACAGTCGAATGTAAGCGTTAAAACAGCGCTAAAACAGCGATATACCTGTATATTAACTATTCTGCCCCCCCGTCCGCCCTCCACTGCCTTCCCATACCTCTAGAAAATAGGCCGCGCTGTCAGCCGATTGACGAAATATAATGCCTCTCGCATTATTCAACGGGCTCCTGAGAGCCTGCCGTACGCTCCGGTCCTAAGTGACCGGCGATCACTCGCACAATCGCCGTCGCTACCACCACCGACCACCGCAGAGGCCGTCGGACTTTCGGTCGCAGGGCCAACTACGCGATCCATTTCAATAATAAAACTCAGCTCGTCCAACTCGGCTCGTAAACGGGTCGCGCAGTTATGTCGTAAACAAGTTGCACGGGCGCATAATGCGTGTGTAATCTTCTGCCCTACCTGTTCCCTCCAAAGTAACGCTTCGGCCTACGTCGGCATAAAAAAAAAAAAAAAAAAAAAAAAAAACAACAACAAAATGTTAACCGAACAATTCGTCGATATTGCAATTTTTGAAAATCGAGCCGATGAGCAATGATCAAATCGATGTCGTTACGAAATGCGAATAACTGGTTTTATATCGCATATGCTAAATTCCGAAATTTTTCGTAGATTTTCAATAAGTCGATTGGAGGCAGACGGCGAGCGCATCGGCCCCGTGAAGCTCGGATTTTGTATCTTTTGCAACACAAGCCGGCGATAATCGGTGGCGGTGAACGGGCGGAGAAAAATCCAACCCCGTTGTCCGCCGTACGGCGGCGCTTTGCACCCCGTTCCTCATGCATGCGCACATAAACACACACAGACGCACACACACACACATATATACGCATACGTTTATATGTGTATATAGGATTGCTCGTGTGCCGTTATATGCCGCACGTGCCACAGCAGAAGCAGCAGCAACAGCAGCAGAAGCAGCAACAACAGCAGCCGTAATACGGAGCGCCCGCGGACAGCTGTCGCAGTCAGGCGCATATTTCACATTGCCAGAGCGCGTGTATATATATATATATATATATATATATATATATATATATATAAAGGGAGTGCGCGCGCCTTCTTCTAATATATCCCGCACCCCTCCCGGGGCGCGTGCTCGTTAGACCCGAGAGATAGTTGGCGATGGTCATGGTATTGGGGAGGGGGGGGGAGAGAGAGGCAGCCCTTTTTTCGTCCGGGGGCCGCGTCAGGTGAAACCGGGCGAGAGGCCGGCAACGGCGGGGGAGGGGAGAGGAAGGCGAGGCTACGGCGCGCCCCTGGATCGCCGCGCGCTCGACCTTCGCTGGCTTATGCACTTTCGGATGGGCGAGATATATATATATATATATATATATATATATATATATATATATATATATAAGAACGAGGAGGATGAGAGCCGGTGCATTGCGGAGCCGTCGAAAGTTTCAGTTTCGCCCCGGCCTAGAGACCCGCTGGCTTTATTACGGCTCGGCTCGGCTCAGGTACATTAGACCGTTTGCGCAAGGTGCGCGAGGGCGCCTGTGCCGAAGTGTACAGTCTGTGAGGTCATTTGCCCTCTATATATATATTTACCGATTGGTGACAAGTGCTTTTTTGAGTCAGAATGACATATATATATGTATTTTAATTCTAAATAATAAAATATATATATTTATTAAGATGACATCGTAACGTTATTACACTGAAAAAAGTGTCTGTTATCCAGTAAATATTTTCTCGTTTTTTACTAAGTAAACTATGCTGTTCGTAAAAAATAATTATTATATATTAATAATTGATCTATATATATTAAATGAAGGAAGTGTTTATTTGATGCAATATGAGTCCACTTAAATCAAACCACATCATCTTAAATCTAGTCAATATTTTCTTAATCTAAGAAAATGATTTACTTGATACAAAAGAAGTAAAAAATTTACTTGATATCAAAAAAATTGTTTTTGAAATGTATATAATAAAATAATGAGAAAAACTGTTCTATAAATTTGAACAGAGCAGACTCTTTCTAATAAATCAATTGGGATTTTTTTAAAATCGCTTTGAAATCCTAGGCGGAATCACGGAATCATTTTGATTTGTGCTTGATATCAATAACGTTCAAATGTATGAACGAGTACCATTTGAAATTTTATATCCTCTCTATAAATAATGAAATGTTATTGTTTAAGGACATTATTTAAGAAAAAAGTATAATATTACTCTTTAGATTTGAAAGTGTAAAGTTAATTTTTACCGGTTTTTACTCCTACTGACGGCTGCCCTCGTCAAACAATAGCGTACGCAGATGGGACACAATCTCCAGTTTTCCATCCGATCTCCGGGACATCAGCGTTCGGACTAGAAATTGTTCGTTAGATACCGATTGACTGCCAATGATTTGAATTATTACTCGACATAAGCTTCATGGAAAACGATTAAAGTGATTTCGTATGGTCACGGTTTCAATAATGTATCAGAGTAACAATCCGATAGGAATATTTTAATTTAACGACGGTTAATTGACGAAGACGTTCTACAGCGACAGAAGCAGCCGAATCCCTTGCGGATGTACACGCGAACACGAAATAAATAGTTATTCGCTTATTTAATTGTGACGCGCGGGACGACGAGTTCTGCATAATTTATAAACTCCTTAGTAGAGAAAAAAGAGAAAAAAAATCTACCGAGCCTAAAAAAATTCTTCTTATTGTTCTTTGAAAAATAACGCGTGTGTCCCACTGCCCTCTTACACCGTCCCTCCCCCTTAAACAACTCATTTCCGTTTAACACCACCTTGCGGGAAAGCACATCCATGATCTCCTTGTTGGCCGCCCAAAAACACAACCTGCTCGCGCTTCGGAACGACGCCTGGCGGCGCTCATATATATATATATATATATATATATATATATATATATATATATCGAGGCATTGCTTGTTATATTTATTGTAATCATCGCGCGTGACCGCCCGGGGAACGAACGGAGATGCGAGCGCGGCATACTTGTCGAAGCAAGCGTTACGTAACGCGTCATTTATAAATACCGTACACGGCATACGTACTGAATACAATTATATATCTGTATGCGCGCGCGCGTGTACGTGTGTGTACGCGCGCGCGCGCATCTTACAAGCTCTCGCGCGAAACCTCGAAAGCCTCGCGGTCATTGGGTAATTCCTGGAAATGAGGCGCGCGCTCGCGCGCACGCTAATAAATTCCTTCTCCGTTCAATTAGCGCGTCGGGCAACTCGTACGGCTATAGGTACGCGACTCCCCCCCCCCCACCTCACCTCTCTTCGTTCACCCGTCCACTTTTAATTCGAAATAGCTTCCTCCCCCCTCGGGGCCTCCGCGCGGGCGCGCGCGCCTCTCATAATTACATCCATTCCGAATTCCCGCTATTTTTCCTTTCTTCATTTCTTTCTATGTCTATCTGTCTCTGTCTTTGCCTCTTGCTATTTATCTCTCTCTTTCTTTCTATGTTCCTCTCTCTCTCTCTCTCTCTTTCTTTGTCTCTTTTCGGTAGGTATGTACGTGTCCATACATGCCCATCTCGCCTCCGTCTAGCGCATTCCTAATTTCGTTACTTTTCCTGTTTCGCTCTCTCTCTCTCTCTCTCTCTCTCTCTCTCTATCCCTCTTGCGCCTCAGCCGACGGCCTATCATCATCATCATCATCATCATCATCATCATCATCATCATCCCCCTCGACGTTTTCGCTTTTATCTCGACTCGCTCCGATGCGTTGTTCAGCGACGCGCGAGGGAGAGGGGGAGTTGGTACGAGGAAGCCGGCAGCGCCTCTTCTCATCGCGCCATGCGATGCGCCTACTTCGTTTTTTGCCCATAGATATATATAAGTCACTTCCATGCCGCGGGTGAGCGCCTCGCCTCGCGCTTTTATCGCGCGTACTATATATATATATATATATATATATATATATATATATATATATATATATATATATATATATACTTGCTCTTTTGCTCGAGCTGACGAATCGAGCGAGGTGAACGTTATATGATATTATACGAGCACCGGGGCGCCCTTGCGAACTCGCGTCAGCGATTGTTTCGCTTCCCGATGATACTCGTACTTGCCGCACTGTGTATCGGTCGGCGAGCTTCCTCCTTATATTCTTTTCTCTCTCACCCCCTCCCCCTCCCTATTTTTTTTTCTCCTGCCACGGTTATTATGGATTTATGGCATTGTAATGGGGGGGACGCGAAATGTTTACGATTCACGAGGGCGAGACGATGGATTTCTGGCGAATCCGTCGCGATCGTTATAGGGCAATTTAGAATGTAAAAATATAGATATAAAGAAGTTCCAATGGAATGTTACGGATTCCTTCGCTTGGAGGTTCGATTCGTGTATAATACAAATTGGCCTTTAACAACAAGCGAGTCGAATACGATTGTTACGATAATTTCTTATATATCATGCGAAGTACTTCCTGTTAGCTTTAAGACCTGAAAATTAACATTAAGTTCAGTTTAGCCATTAGTGAATAACTATAATTAGAAAAAAATTCCGGTTCACACATTTTAAAAGTTCAGATTCCTTTGCGAAATATGTATTTGATTAGTTCATAAGGAAAAAAATGTCATAAATAACTGAAAACTGACTTCTCATAAAGGGTGAATTTTGAGTAATAGGAGCTAGAACAATTCTTCAGTGAGTGTGCATGAGTTTAAAAGAGTAAAATTTTTATAAAGTATTCATACTTATTGGATTCAATGTCGTCATCGTCTTTAGAATTAAAAAAACTCGTAATGGCAACAGAAAATCGACAACCTTTCAGCTGAACTTACCTGATGATTCAGTGTGCTAATTCACATACTTGAGGATAGCTAATTCGAGATGACATTCGAAACGTACAGCTCGCCATCTAGTGGCCGCTTGTAGCAGCGACCGAGAGTACTGAATCATTGGCCATATAAAGAAAAAGTAACATTGAAAAATAACTTAAAAATAAGTGCATGTAACTAATATTAGATGTTACAACTTCACTGATTCGATGTGACAGCGAGATAATTACACGAAGTCATAGTTTGGTGTACAATTATATTATTACAATAGATTATTCGCATGTTCTATATCGCTTAAAATTTTACAATGTTCTATTGTTTGTTATACTTCATACGATATCTCTGATTAAGCTTACAATTTCGATTTTGTTTGTCTCTTAAAATTAGAAATAAAATCGAGGCATATGAGAAAAGAAAATTTACTATATAAATTTACTTCTTAATATACATTAGAAAGAAATTCGCGTTATTCTACGAGAACAAAAACTAAGACGATATGGTTTACATCATTCTTATTATTAAAATAAATGAATAAATAAGAAGAATATAATATCAAGAACATTATTTAACCTTTACAAAGAATTTTCTTTGAGAAGGATTCATAAGCATATATACCAAAAAAACACGAAAAAATATTTTTTGACCTAGAAATCTAACCAGTAATTTCTATAAATATTTTATTGCACGACTTGAAAGTATAATAATATTAATAAAAAATGTCTCGAGAAGCTGGATTCTATAGAAAGAGCCCAAAAAAACCGTAATAATCGAATTCTTTCAACTAATGTAACATTCGAGATACAACATTATCTTTACACTTTAACGGAATCATAATGGAGTGTATATACAGAAAAGTATCATGACATTACAATTAAAAGTGTAAAAAAAATTTTTTTGCTGAACATTGAACGAGCGTCGGTATATTGTTGACAATAATTTATTTTCCATGAAACAATTTTCGTAATTCTTCCTGATTCGGAGTTCGTTGCTTTTCTCGTTATAAACATCTATATATAGTACAATGTACAGGAATATTTAGGATTATATTTCAGAAATTCGTATTATACACAGTATGTTTTAAAAAAATTATTACCATTATAGGGCTGTTCTGATAAAACGCCATCTATGCCGCACAATATATAATCTTAATTTATGCACGCGTGCGTAAAGAAAATTGACCGCTAAATAATCGAAAACGTTGAATTAGTTTTATTTTTTTTTTAATTTGATATACGCAACTATAATTTCTCGTCGACGTACTGCAGTAGCAGTCACGGCGGATGCCTTTTCCATCTCGAGCAGGTGCGAGCGCGCCTATGCATCCCGGTACTAATTTCAACGAAACGATATATATATATATATACCTCTATGACATTGTCAATATTCGTATGTTGTAATATACTATATAAAGGGCGGGAAAAAAGTCTGATGCTACAGCTTATATACCACGAAAAATTATGTATATATATATATATATATATATATATATATATATATATATAGAAGCCAGGTGCGTCCTATTAGCCACCTAACACCCCCCCCCTCTCCACGAAATTCCCAACGCGCGCGCGCGGTTTGTCCGTATATTTCGAAAACCCGGGCGATAAGGCCCCCGTAATGATCTGGGAAGGAGCTTCTCTTTCTTTTTCCAAAGTCAAATTTATTGTTTCTTTTTTTAAGGGCGCACGCTTAGAGCTTTACAGCTGCGCTCACTTATATACATATACATACAAACATACATACATACATACATACATACATACATACATACATATATATATATATATATATATATATATATATATATATATATATATAAACTTATGCATTCGAGTCGCTGTGAAACGATATATCTATTAGATTATTACACTTTTCTAGGACCTGTAACATATAATAATGTACTTGGATTTAAATTAGATTTACGGTGATAAACGTTTGAATTAATCACCTCGTAGTTTATTTTAACGACCGTTCTTCGAGTATTATAAAGTAAAAAAAAAAAAAATTAAATTATGCTTGAAGAACTATATTTTCTTAACATGTAATCCAGTAAATTTCATAATTTTGTAGCTTCCTTAGCTTTTGTCACGCGTTAAAGTCTATATAGAAATAAATAAATATTTCCAAGATTACTTACTATTCCCCGTATATTATTGTAATATCTTAAACTATTTAACATACAGACACACATACGAAAACAATTAATTAATTAACTTGACTTATAAAAGCTCGTTATTATTCTGATATATTAACGCCGGGCTTTCAAACGAATTATGATCGTGCCTCTGAAATCCTTTGACAACATGGCCAAATAAATCTTCCGAAACGTCACGCGACCGTTTTCCAAGCCAACGAGTCGTGCGCGGCGCATTAACGTGGCTCGGAATCAAAATGGAATATGTGTGTGCGTAATACATATATATATATATATATATATATATATATATATATATATATATATATACACATAGCAGAAGGAAAAAGGGAACGGCGCGTATCTCGGACGAACGATTTTCGTGAATATAATGATAAAATCGGCCGTTATCGTAGATCGTTCCTATATACATCGATTACGTGCATGTCACAGGACACGCATCGCCTTCATTTCAGAAGACACGTATACGTTTGTGTCTGTGGAAAAAAAAAATACGTACATCAGCCGGGGTGTCGGAGGTGCCGCGGGAAGGGGGAGGGGGGCACGACCGACGAAACGCCGACGGCTAGATTTCGTCGCTACGCGCCGCGCGCACCGGCCTTTGACGTCTCTTCTCGCCTTCCATGCCTCGGTTATTATGGCAGCGGGGCCCTCCTGCGCCTCCACGCGCGTTCTTTTTCCCTCGCTTCTACGTTAGTCCTTCCCTCTCTCTCTCTCTCTCTCTATCTCTCTCTCCCTCCCTCCCTCTATCCCTCGCTCGCCCCGAGAGCGCCACGGCCGGAGGGACCGGGAGCCGTTGGTAGACCGGAGGGATGGAAATTATCGGCCGGAAGCGGCGGGTGTAGGGCGACGCCACGCGTTCGTAAAGGGCCATAAGGTGGCGCGAGCTCCCCTCCTCCCTTCTCACCCTCCCCCTCTTTCTCGCTCTGTCCCTGCGCAGGGCACGCGGTTAAACAAACACGCGTACTCATTCGCACACTCGCACGCACGGGGGGGAAGATAGAGATAAAGAGAGAGAGAGAGAGAGAGAGGGAAAAAGGTTTATTTTCGTTGTATGAAATTTAATAAGTTCGAACGGCAATCGCTGCACACAGCCTGGATTTTTGCGCGCCGGCGCACGTGCTCGCGGGCTCGGAAATAACCCCAAAGGGGGTCGCAGCGCGGTGGTTACGCGGTGCCACTGCGCAGCGACTCCCATCCCCCGTCCCCCCAACCGTCCTCTTTACCCAGCCCCATGCCGGTAATTAAAATTGCGTTTTTCACGGGGGGCAGGGGGATTGGGGCTGGAGTGTCGGAAATTACGCGTACGCAGTGGGGCGGGGGGGGGGGCGACGGGGTGGAAAGGGGAAAAGGTTGAAACTGTTTGAAAAGCGGGCGCGCCTGGTATGCTTTTTTCGTTCGGAGGGGGGCGGGGGGCAGAGACGGTCTTTTTCGGGGAGAATTAACGAATTGAAGGGGGCCGGGGGGTACGGGGTCGACGAAATTTCAACGGCTGGGGAGACAGGGGGAGAGATAAAGAGAGAGAGAGAGAGAGGAGGAGGAGGAGAGGCAGAAATGGCAGTTTAAGTGGTTTCGCTAGATGATCCGCGATAACTATCAGCTTTAATTATACGATAATGTATATTTTTGCAAAATTTATGCTTTGCTCTTATTAATTCCTCGTTAATTTCAATGAAAAAGTTTTTTTTTTTATTTATTTCAAATATATTCGAATAGAACGAATATTAGTAGCGGAAATTGGAAGTTTTATCAGCTAAATGTAATCAAAATTCAACTAAATTAGTAACGAAAATGCAAATATTTCTATTTATATATATATATATATATATTTCATACATATAGTACAATCCAGTTTTTGATAACGAGACATCGACGCTAATGAGTAATGCAGACTATATTTAATTTCACTGCTAAAGCAATATCGTTCGAATCCCAGCTCGATTCCAGCTCAAGCGTTTCGCGAAAAAGTTTACGATTCCAGCATAGCAACGGAGACGATGACGGTCGAAAATTTCCAGCGAACAAAAATTTCATCTCGGAATACTAATGGGCGCGACGCGAACTTCGATTTTTAACAAAAACCGATCCCAACTCCAGTTTTAGAATCGAGACGATCGGAGAATTGCAACTTTTAACGGGAAAGTTTTCAAACTCGAATACCGAAAGGAAACGTATTTCCGGTATTTTTTAGCGAATAAGTATATATGGAATATCGTGTATATTGGAATGGAGACGATTAGTAACGACAATTTTCAATAAAGAAGACTTCAACACCCGATTTAGAATGGAGACGATGTGAATTTTGGAATTTTGAAGACTGGTCGTAATCGAGTTTTTGGAATATGAACGAGTTCAGATTTAATTCGCGCAATTACGAAGATTTCCAACTGGATCATTAACGTAGACGATGCGGAATCCAACTTTTATCGAAAAATAGACCAATTGAAATTTTCCATTGTAGCTTCAATTTTTAACGAAAATGCACGAAGCAGAAACTTCCAGCGGAGCATCGTGCGATACTTGGAAAAGTTCAGGTATTAACGCCTCAATTCGTTCCATGATTCTATTCGAAATCCGAGGATGATCCAGTGTTGTCGGTGTTCGTCTTGAGATGTATATTATATATAAATCAATTGATCAATAATTATACAAGTTTGCGTATGAAAAATTTAGACACACCTCAAAATATTTTAAAATTAATTTTACTCTTAATCATCCAGCTTTTACTGTATGTATATTGTATATATATATATATATATATATATATATATATATATATATATATGCACTTGTACATGTAATTTTAATAATTCATCATTTTAATTAAAGTGGGCGAGTTTTTACCCCCCCCCCCTTCCCCCTTCACGCGTTCTCGCAACGAACGCGGCACAATCAAGCACGCACGAGGACGCGACGCCTGCGCACGCCAGATTTTAATTCGAGATCGCTCGCACGAGGAGCTGGGCGTGTGTGCGTGTGTAGGGGGGGGGGCGGGTAGAATAGGCTCGCTACGCATACCGCGGGCAAATGAAAATTTCTTCCGAGGAAAGAGCGACGCGTCTCGGGCGCTAACGAACGCTCACGCGCTCGCGTAACCGGGGCCGCGAAATTCCGCGCGCGCTGCTCGGATACACGCACATACGCGCGGGCGCATGCACACACACACACACACACACACACACACGCGCGCGCGCGCGCGCGAGACACATGCACCTCGGAGCTTGATTTATATTACGAGCCTTCGTATCCGTATAATAACGACCGCGAAATCAAGAGGGAAAAAAAGGTCAGTGGATTAAAAGTGGTATTGAACGCGGTCTCTCTCTCTCTCTCTCTGTGTGTGTGTGTGTGTGTGTGTGTGTGTGTGTGCCTGTGTGTTTACCTGTATGTGTCGGTTGCCGACGCGAAGCTTATGCTTTACTCCAAGCCCGCAGTTTTTCTAATTTTTTTCTTATATATATACACATACACGCATACATATACGTACACAATTTATAGTTCTATATATGTGTATATGAAGCGGTCGAGTTCCCGTACGGGGGTGCAATAAACGGGAGAGAGATCCTTATCGCGCTTTCGGACAACCGAGCGCGCGCCGCGCGAAAGTTGCTCCGAGCCCGTTGCCATATATATATATATATATATATATATATATATATATATATATATATATACAATGTAGAGAAATTGCAAAACAGCGACGCCGAACTAACTTCCGAAAACGCGATTGTGCGCGGCTTTGAAACTTGGTATACGGTGTTAGGGTGTTCCGCAAAGTCCGCTTATACGTGGACCCCCCGTGGAGTTCTGTATATATATATATATATATATATATATATATATATATATATATATATATGTATATATGGCGTATGTATACGGATGGAAAAAGGGCACGCTGGCACTCTCGTTCCAATTATCGTCCCTATAACACCCGAGACACCCACTTCTCGGAGTCGGCGTGGAACGGAAAAAGGGTTTTTTTCTCGAAAAGTGCAACGAGAATTATGTGTGTGTGTGTGTGTGTGTGTGTGTGTATATATAGATAGATAAAACGAGGCGTCCGAGGCTCGTTACGGCAACAAGGCCAAGGCTATGATTTGACGGAGATGCGCGTAGTTATAATAGAAAACGCGCCTCTCGCTCTGTCTTTCTATCTCGCCGTTTTTCCCTCCTTCTGTATCTTCCTTTTCAGAATCGGCGCGCGCTAACTGAAACTCCCTATAGAGAAAACGAGAAGAACTGACGGCGCAGGTTGCGATGGAGGAGGCTTTTACGAGCTTCGGCAGCGGTATTATATATACACTAGATATATATAGAGGTATACTCCGAGTCCATACTTTTGACTGAGAGAGAGAGAGAGAGAGAGAGAGAGAGAGAGAGAGAGAGAGAGGAACTTCGTTTCTACGTCTCGCCTCGCTCTCTCTCACTCTCTCTCTCTCTCTCTTCTTCCCTCTCACTCGGAGGATGTATACACCTATAGACATATAATACTTCCCTCTTCCTCTCGCCGTTCTCTCTTTATATTTCTCTCTTTGCGTCGAGCTTATACTGCACCTTCGCGCCTCTGCGTGGACGATTCTCCTCTCCTCTCTCGCTCTCTGTCCCTCGTTTTTCTTCTTCCTTTTTGCAAGAGAGATGGAGGAAGAAAGAGGGGCAGTGAACGAAGGAGCCCCTCACGCGCAGCTGGAGAGAAATCGTTCGGTTATATTGTCCGCGCTGACAGCCCTGTCTCTCTCTCTCCCTCCTTCTTTCTCTCTCTCTCTCTCTCTCTCTCTCTCTCTCCTCCTTTCAGACTACCGCGGGCCCGTCTCTCATCCTTCTTTCGCTCGCGCCCTCCCACCGTACCTCTCTGTCGATCTCATTCTCCGGAACATAATTGCGGAGTAATAGAGGTTTGGTTAGGACTCCCTCACCCGAGGGAATCGGAAGAGAAATGCAGGAAGTGTATACAGGTATAGATATATAATATATAATATATATATATATATATATATATATATATATATATATATATATATAAGAATTGGTCTCGAGCTTCCTCCTTCTTTTTTTGACCCCCCCCCCATTCTTCTTTCGGTTGCGCGCCCGTCGAAAAATTTTATGCCGATGCTGCCAGTTCTACTATACTATACTATACTATACTATATATATAGGGGCGTGGAGTCAAAAGCGAGGATTTTACCTGACGTTATTATATACCTATATAATACCTGCGAAGGTTTTTCGGGGCCTCCTCGAGGACGCTACATTTTTGCGCGACGTTATGGGAGGAAAAATAATTTACGACGACTGCTCGCGACGATCTCGAATTTCCTTTAGTTTAATATTGACAGTCGTCCGCAAGTTTCTAATAATAACGTTTCTGAGATTATTCGTTATATATATATATATATATATATATATATATATATATATATATATATATATACATATATGTTATGTATAGTATAAAATCAAAGATAAGTACAAATAAAGTCGACCATGAGCTTGCAAAAATTCATTCTGGTTATATAATAGTTTATGGTGGATTTTCTTTCGATCTCGGGTTGGACGTTTTGTGCATCGCACTGTTTTTCTTACACACATACGCGCACATGCATACATTATATAAACGATACGCGTGTTTTGAAAAATTTCCGCACGCTCGCTCCGCCATTCACGCACATATCTATATATATATTTATAAGTTTTTATCGCGCTTTCGTCCAAAGAGGAATCATAAATATGGATTATCCTCCGATGAAAATTTGCAACGTCATTTTATTGTACGAAATATTCATATTCTCAAGCGTAGTTTGATATCGATAGCTGGATATTCGTTACGAGCAGAGTATTTGTTATCGATAGCTGCGGGAGCGTTTTTTTTTTGCGTTGTTATTGTTGTTGTCGTTGTTGAGATTCTCGAGACTTCTTTGCAACAGCACAATTATATCAGTAATCATTTTTAGCCTGGTTAATTGTAAAGACATTCATATATATATATGAATCTACGATAAACGCTTATTTTAATTTTTTAGGGAAAAATTAATAGACTATTTGCTTTATAATTATATATTTATACATTTTTTAATAAATTAATTTTGTTTAAATGAATCAATTTTTTTTGCTTTATACGAATATACTTTTTTTAGTGTTTCAATAATTTTCGATTGCTCAGATTTCTTGTGAAATAATTTCTTAATCAACTTCCAGCACGGAAAATAAAAAATCTACCGGGTCAAAATAAAGGATCATAGAAATTTTGTTTGAATTCCCTGGTGTATGAAAATATCTACACGAATGAAACGCGATCTCAAGACATTCCGCGTAAAAATCACTCATTCCCGCTTAATATTATAAAACTTTTCACATTTCAACGAAGTTAAAAGTCGACGAAATGTGCATTATTAAAGCAGCACTTCAAAAGACTTTTCACACAATGATTCTCGTACAATGCATCTTATTCCGCAGACAACTGACGTATTATAAATACTTTCTGGAATTTCGATAAATACAATTTCCACGGGCAATTTCCGTTCTTCTCTCCCCCCCCCCCCCCAAAGTCAGTGTCTCCTCTATACACATTTGTATAATAATATGTATACAAGAGTTAAAAACACCTCGGCAAGGCCAACACGCTCCCTTCCCCGCCCCTCTTCGCCGTCCTTTGCAAACAGGAAGAATGAGGTTCCGCACAAAGGGGAGGACTTCCCCCTCCCCTCTTTTCTCGCCTTTTCCACCTCCATCACCTGTGTCTTTATACATTACACATACATATTTTATTTTGACACACGGAGTCGATCGCCGGAAATTTTAGAAAAACAGTAGGAAAAAAGAAGCTAAAAAGTCGAACGTCGTGCACGAGGACCAAATGCCGATGGACGAGGGGGCGCGGCAGAGGGCGCATCTGTACGGCTCGATTTTTTGTTTAAAAAATAAACCCACCCACGGCGTATCTGTGCGTGATTCCGAGCGTGTGCATATATATATATATATATATATATATATATATAGACAAGCCGCGCGGTGACTCCGCTGATCCGATCCCCCGATCGCTCGATCCTCGTCGTTTTTGAATAACTCGGAGTCGGCGCGCGCACGCGCGCGCAGAAAGATGGAACAGAAGAGGAAAAAAAAAGCGCAAAATCACCGCTTCGCGCGAGGAGATCGAGGGAGAGAGAGAGAGCGAGCATGGGGGAGGGGAAGGCACGGTCTCCCAAGCTAAGGTGCGCGCACGCGAAAGCTGAAAACTATTTATCTACCTGGGGGCCTTCTCTCTCTCTCTCTCTCTCTCTCTCTCGCATACACGCACACACAGACACTTCTAGCTACTCTGCTCTACTCTCTCGCTCTCCCCACCAAGGCCTATATACAGTCGTGCCGCCGCGGCGTCGTGTTCGTAGAGTCCGGCGCACACGCACGCAACAAACACACGCGCGCGCGCTCGCGCACGCACACACGCGACCGACCCTCTCGGTGCGTCGACAGATGGCCTCTCATCCTGGTATGCTCGCGCTCTCCCTCCCTCACGCTCTCTCGCTCTGTCTCTCTCTCTCTCTCTCTCTCTCTCGCTGGCGAGAGCGTGCGCGCGCGCGGGCGCTCGCGTCTCGACGGCGACCACGGCGGCTCTCCCTCCCTTCCTCCCGCCGTGCCGCCGCGGCGCGCCGCGCACGCCGGGGCAGCAGGAGGAGAGCGAGAGCCAGCCAGCCAGTCAGTCTTGCGCCGCGTGCAGCCCCTCTCGCATCGCGCGCCGTGTTTGTGTATGTGTGTATATCTATATATAGATATATCAGTACAGTGTCGGCTCGCGCCGCGGGCTCCCGATACTATGCGCGGCCTATGTGTAACATAATATAGTGCAGAAAACGTGAGCGAGCGCGCGTATACACAGTAATATACGCCCCGTTGTGTGTGTTCGCATATATATATATATATATATATATATATATTTGTATATATATTTGTATGTTATAATCAGTGCGCGCGTGTGTCCACAGTGCAATAATAATTGTCGCGCGATCGCATTGTCAATCGCCACCGTCGCTCTTACCAGGCGTGCGATCAAAAAAAAAAAAAAAAAAATTATTATCGACCCCACCCGCGGTCGTGCACGTGCGTGTACCTACGGAAAAAAGTACCGCCCCACCTCCCCCCCCCCAAACCCCAAATTGCAGTGATCGATGGTGGATCTGTGTGGGTGCCGGGCCTCCGATGTCGCCGCATCCTCGTACCCCGTCGCTCTGGCGTGATGTCTAGCGGGGCCGATGGTAAGCTCGGGCGCATCTAGACAGGCAGCGTCGCCAGGTGGACAGTGGCCTCGTCGCGCGGGTTGGTGACACGGCCCGGATCCCCCGTTCTCGTCGTCGAGCCGGATTCCGGCGCCGAGGTTCCCGGCGTTCCTGGAGCGCAGCCGGCCGATGCAGGGAGGCGGAGCGGACAGGCCGAGGTCCCGCGACAGCGTCGAAACGGTGAGCGACAAGCGCCTGGGCAGGATCGGCTCAATTTTCTCTTTCAGCAGGACTGCGCCTTGATGTTTCGTGTATTGTTGCGCACAGAAAACGCACGCACACGGATTCAGCCGTGTCGGCTCAGGTCAAAGTTCGAGTAAATTGAGTGACGCGAGCGCGTGACGTCTCGTTCGCCTCCCCCCCCCCTTTTTTCCGCGATTAATAATCGCCGACGAGGAATGTAAACGTCAAAGTGTTAGAGGAGTAGAATCAGATGTTGCAGCGAGGGGCAGAGGAGGAGCAGCTCCGAAACGACCCTCCCTTCTCCCAGAATAGTGTGCAGTGCCTCCGTGTCCCCCCCGTGCATGTGTACGCACGTGTGTGCATGTGTGCGTGTGTGTGTAGATTTCAAACCGAATTCCGGCGCGCGACAATTATTACAAACGCCCCGTGTAAAAGCGGAGCTGCGGAGCGTCGGAAAATTCAAGCGCCACGTGATGAACGGCGGCGCCGACCGCCGGCGCGCGTGGATTAAAATCCCAAACAATTATCAGGCGCGGCAGTGCTCGTTATTGTATTGGCCTTGCCGAGCGCGCGCGCGCGCGCGCCAACGTACACCGACCGTACTCGACGTCGGCGCTCGTCGCTGTATTTGCGCCGGGTGTCCGTGTATTATTTGCGAATCCCCCCCCCCTCCCCCCGCGGTCTATCGCGCGCAGGCGCGCATGATAATAACGAATAACGAATTCGTCGGCCGACGAGCAGAGAGTGGAGAGAGCGAGAGAGAGAAAGAGAGAGAGAGGGGGGCAGTGAATGAGCGAGCGAATTAAATGGGCGGATAATCCGATCTTTTACTAGCGTTAATGTATAGGCGGAGATGTGCCTCGAGCAATGTTTATTTATGTAGGTATCGAATCCGAACGCGTTTACTTTACATGCAACCGGGCTCCTAAAGGTGTCTCCAAACTGGAATCTCGGAACGATCCTTCTTTTGAAACCTTCGCTTTGGAAAATCAAGGGGCAACGTAATATAGTACATTGTTACTTAAAAAAAAAAAAGAAGAAGAAATACCCGTTATCCGGTAAATATTTACTTGTTTCGCACCAGGCAAAATCAATTATATTCTTAAATTGTGAAAGCAGCTACCGCGACGGAGGAAGTGTTAAAGTCCATTAAAAATCTAGCGAATATTTTCTCAATTCGAGACGATGATTTACTTGGTACAGAAGAAGTATGCAATATTTGCTCGATACGAGATATTTCAGCGTGCGTAAAAATTTCGGAATGGCAAAACGAAGAGAGAGAGAGAGAGAGAGAGAGAGAGAGAGAGAGAGAGAGAGAGAGAGAGAGAGAGAGAGAGAGAGAATGTAATAGACAAAGGATTCGTGCGTTGTTAGTCGTTTATCGTCTCGCCGCCTGCACGACGTAGGCGCGAGTCGTAATGCGTTATACCACAGTTTTTATCCGAGAAACTAATTACGCTATATTTGTAAGCGGGCTTCGTTTGAGGCGTCGATATACCGATCTATATATATATAACGCGTGTATTATACATGTAGTATAGATTTGAACAGGTTTTGAAATACCGTGTCCGATCTGCAGAGCGGGCAAGCCTGTGCGTTTTTTCTATACGGACAACGAGCGGGCATGTGTGTATATACATATATGTACGTGCGCATGTACAGTTATAACGGCTTAATACACACACACACACACACACACACACACACACACACACACATATATATATATATACGTATAGGAGCGAAGCCTGTATACACGACTCTAATGCAGCAGAGAGGCCAGCGGCGGGACTCCCTTTTACTCCACCTGCGGCGCGCGGACTGCGCTCGTGCATTTTACTATCGTTTTCCTAAGCTACGTACGCGCGCGCGCATGAATATAGACTCGCGTACCCAATGGAATTTCTATACATGTGTGTGTGTGTGTGTGTGTGTGTGTGTGTGTGTGTGTGTGTATGCTCGCGCGTACACCGTACTTACGTAGGCCGTTGCGAAATCTCGCTGCTTTGTCGCACGCTTACCAAGTTGCGCGAACGAGGGCGAAGGGGGGGTGTGTGTGTGTGTGTGGATTTTTTATCTTATTTGATTTTTCAGCGCCACCGACGCGCCGCGAGCCCCTCTTTGCCCGAATCAAAAGCGTTCGAGCGCCGGCGATTCGTTGACAAGAAGCTCGGCCAAACGCGGTCACATTCGACGGGTGGGCAAGGCACGCTCCTTATCGCGTAACTTCTGCGTGCGATTGAAGGTAACGGAAATTTTTCCCGCCTCCCCATCGGGGGTTTTTTTTTTGTTTCTTTATTGTCCAGAGTTTTTTGTTTTTACACAGCGAAGAATGTATATTTGTCAGTGGGCAATCGTTAAACTTCTCGGTTACGTCCAAGGAAGCGAAATATAAAAAAAATGAAAGATGGGGGGGGGGAGGGAGTGTATTGTATCTTTTTGTCGGGAACTCACGTTCGTAGAACTTGACTCAGGAATTTTTCTGATAAATTTTGCATCGAGCCCGCAAGAGTATAATATTTACCTTTCGTACACATACACGGTCTACGTTACTAAAGCTCCTGTTGTCGATTCGTGATAAGTGTCGCGATATCGGATTAAAAAAAAAAAAAAAATACTTTCGAAGATAAAGCTTCGGCAATCATTAGCATACCGAGGGGAATAGAGTTCGATGAAACAAAAAAAAAAAATAATTGTAACAAAATTGTAAGATGAAATTTTTTGAAGCGAAATCTTCGAATTAAGCGAAAGCGCGTCTCTTGTTTAATTTTCGTTCGTACGGTTTCGTCTATATCGAGATTTCGTCGGTGCAGCAATTGCGAACGATAACTCTCTCTCTCTCTCTCTCTCTCTCTCTCTCTCTCTCTCTCTCTCTCTCTCTCTCGATTTACGATGTAAAAGTACATCGGGAAAAGATTTTTGTATTTTTCAATTTTACTGCGATGAATTATTTACGTTTAATCAAGACAAAAGAAACGACAACCAGATATAATTGTTCCGGGGCAATTGTCGCGTATATATATCAATTCCAAAACCTCATTTCCTCGTCAATTCGTAATATCTCATTAAGAGGCACGGACCTTCTGTGTATAAAGAAGGGGGAGGGGGCAGGAAAATCTCGTTTAATTTGAAAGAGTTCCACGGGGTAGGCAAGATTTACGCGTCGTCGACACAAAGAAGCGGGGTCCAAAAAAAAAGAAGGAAAGTAATAGATAAGAGTTCCGACGAAAGAGACAGATAAGAACAGAGAGAGAGAGAGAGAGAGAGAGAGAGAGGGAGAGAGCGCGCACGCCTCGCAACGACCCCTCTGATATATATCGATTCAATTGAGACTGCCAATATTGATAAAGGGAGAAGAAGTCAGAATGAGAGAGAGAGTGATACCGGGGGAGGGGGCAGGCAGACGAAAAAAATCACGGACGCGCGGAGGATGATAATGAAAGCCCATTGTGCGCGACGCTCGCGGGGTCAAATTAGTCAATGGACCATTGAAGGATTTGGGACGGTTGTGCAGGGCTGTTGAGTGGGGAGGTAGCAAAACGCCGAAGGAGAGGACGAGCGCGAGAAAAAAAGTGCCGTGCGAACGGGAACGCGATCCTGCTCGTTCCTTCCTGCCTACTTCTCCCATGCCGCGGAGCTCACTCTCTCTCTCTCTCTCTCTCTCTCTTTCCGGGTCTAATTTCGCGCACCTACCCCCCTCCCCGCCACCGTCACCGCTCTGACAGCCTTTGCGCAGTGCCATCGCACAGCGCGCTGTCCGAGCGCTGATTATGAGAATTCGGTCTGTTTATCTACCCGCGGGTTTCTTCTCGCGCGCGACGTGACAATGTTATATAAATGGCCTCTTCTGCTCCGCGAATCACCGATGTTCGTCTCGGAACGATTGTATTGTGTGTGTGTGTGTGTGTGTGTGTGTGTGTTTGTCGCATGGTAACATTAAATAAATGTTTAACGTGAGTCATCGACCGCGAACGATTTAACTCGATTGTATCTCATGACTCATATATCACGGCTTATATCTTCTCTCTCTCTCTCTCTCTCTCTCTCTCTCTCTCTCTCTCTCGGCTACATTGGAATTTTGCAAAATTTTATTATGCACCTCGGTTACGATTATTTTACTTAAAAAAAAAAATGAATTTTTTCTGCTCCTTCGGATAAATCACGTTATTAGACTTTGCACGAAATATTTTTGGGCTTTACATAATATGAAGATTATATATTATTACGTACAAGGCGGGAGATTTGAAAACGATGCAGCGGCTTGGGCATCGAGCCGTGATTTAGATTCAGATCAAAAGAGGCGAGAAAATATTGTCTTTAAACAGGTTTTTTTAATCTTCAAGAAAAGAATTCGATCGTCGCCACCCCCCTCTCCCCCTTCGAGGTACGGAGGTAAGAAATATTTTTCCAGAGCCCCGTTTTTTAAATAATCTCTTCGTGTGTACGCTTAATTCCCTTCCTACTTCGATACACCGGCGGATTGAGGTTTTCTTTTCTTCTTTTTAATCGACTCGCATACGTTTGCGATTTTTCTGAGCGACCACGTCGAATTGAAATCGGAACATTTTTGGCTGGATGGGACGAGTACTTTTCTCGATACCGGACGGGATAAGAAATTTTTTAAACTATTTTAGAAATTTTAGCGAGGCCGCGTCCACCTCCAGGTGGCGGTAAAATTAAAAAGGAAAAAGTAACGGGGCGCGGACGAGAGAATGAAGCCGAGCAGCTCGTAAAAGCGGCGCCGAGGAGCGGGGGCTGATTATAAATTCTAATTTTTCCTATTTGATTAGACGCGTAATTTTAAGATATTTGTAATGAGAGAAAAAAGTGCAGATAGTTATAAATACGTTCATAATAACGATAATTATAATCCGTCTAGGTTACCCGAAGGATCCAATAAGTCTTTCGAAGAGTTACGTAATCGGCGCGAAAAAAATTCACTTACTGATTCGTAATATCGATCTTAAATTATTAAATTTTGGATATTCTTGTGAATGCGCTATAATGGATAAAATATACGCGCTGAAATCGTTCCAGCGGCTTTCTGAAACTCGCTCGAAATGTAAGAATTTCCGCCATTTTACAATCGTAATACGATCAACTTTAAAAACGTTCTCTAAACCCCCTCCTCTCAATGAATTCATTCGAATATTTACATAACATTATCTGCGACTATGAAACTTCGCAATTACTTATATATTCACATATATCGCGTTATTTCAGACAGAATTCGCGCGCACGTTAGGCAAAAATTGATTTCGACAGCCCGTTTAACGACGGCTTAATTAGTTATGTTTTTTTTTTAGAAATCTAGAATAAGCTAAAAATCTTCTTGGTGTTTGAATATGTGGTGTGTGTGTGTGCGCGCGCGCGTGTGTGTGTGTGTGTGTGTGTATAGACATTACACACACATACCTTTTTCGCCTGCCGGCGTAGCGCCGGGAGTTGCAGCTATAAATTTTGCCATACGCAGAAAAATGTAATTAAGGGATCTTATTAATCATTGCCCGGAGTGTGTCGATTTTTTCATTGCCTTACAATACGGCACTCACTCTGTTTCTCTCATTCTCTCTCTCTCTCTCTCTCTCTCTCTCTCTCTCCCTCTGTCTCTAGCTATCTTACACTGTGCATGTAATATGAAAATCTGCGAAAATCGCAAACGTTCGCGCTCACCGAGACAGGAGAAAGATGGCGCGGCGGAATCGGCGGAGGGGGGTGGGGGTGGGGGGTTGAGGCATGACTAATTACCGACATAGCGAGAGGGAAGTGCACGTATCGAGAGCACAGGGGCGAGATATAGCTATGTATATGCGCATTACTTGGCGAGAAGAGGAGTGCTCTAGTATAGGAGGTAATAGTGGAGCAGCGGCTTTCGCTGAGCGTATTACCCCCGCGTGTATATATATATATATATATATATATATATATATATATATATATATATATATTGATACTGCTGCTTCGGCTGCTGCTGCTACTGCTACTGCTGCTACTGCCACCGATACGGGGTGCTGGGTAGTCAATATTAATCGATGCCCCTGCCGAAAACACGTTTGAGCTATCGATCTCTCTACCGCTGTACCTCTCTCTCTCTCTCTCTCTCTCCCTCTCTCTCCCTCTGTCCCTCCTGCTCCCTTGCGCACACCACCCACTTTCCCACAGGCCACGAGCCCTCCGCCCCGTCTTCTCCGACGTAGAACTTGGGGCAGGGGGAGGTGGCGCCAGACTTTGCCTTTGGTACTTCTGCCTTGCGTCGGAGGCCCACGTCAGAGATACGTATATGTATAGACGGAATTCGGAGCAAGTGGGGCCGGTATGTACATACATATATATATATATATTTGGCGCACCCGCATCGCCGAAGACACTGTGTCCTGCGCGATTCACGCGCCTGTACGCGTACACACGCACGCGCACATACACGCACTCATACGCATACACTACACACGGGCACTGAGCACCGAGATAGGCGAAGGCTCTTATATGACGCCACGTCGCCCATCGCCTATGTTACCCCGCTGCCGCTGCTGCGCGAGCGAGCACAAAATAATTATCCGCTTTCGAGTGCGCTCCGGGGCCTCGCTGGGTGGCAGGGCGACGGGGAGCGAGAGAGATAGTCTAGCATCTATATATATATATATATATGGGACGATGGCGACGACGTCGAAGACGAGGTGGATGAGGTGTGGGGCTGAGAGCGAGGTAGTGCGAAGACCCGACAAAGACGCGCGATATACCTCGTAGACACCCTCGACTCGCTCGAACCCTCTCGCCCTCCGACTCCTCGCCCCGCTCGCGCGCCTGGCTTCGTTAGGCGCGGTGTGGAGGACGTTCTCGCTCTCGTCGCCTCCCCCCCCCCTGGCGAATCCATATTGATAGGCACTTCCATTTAGTAACGATCCATTAGAGGAGGGAGATAGATAGGGGGAGGGGGAGGAGGAGGAGGCGGCGGGCTCGCTGAAAAGCGTTTGAGTATCAATATCGAGAGGCCTGCGAACCGAGCTGCGAATTGTCTGTGCGACCTCCCCCCCCCTCACCACGGTCCCCCGGCCCTCGCCGACGTCATACTACCACTCGCTCTTCCTCTCTCATTCTCTGCAACAGCGGTCCCCCCCTGTCTGTCCCTCCTCTTTTTGTCTCTCGCTGCTGCGTGTCTTGTTTCCCCATTGGTATTCGCATGATGTACCGGCATCGTGCTCACATTTCTCTCTCTCTCTCTCTCTATCTCTATCTCTATGCATCTCTCTATCCCCCTTTCCGAGCAGCACTCGAGAATCATGATTTGCCAAAGTTGCCCACCTTCTCTCCCTTCCCCCTCCTTCCCCTACTACATACACATACATGCACAGGACACACCGTAGTCTGTAAAAGCATGACCCTTCTGCTTTATATGCACTCAGATCTCTCTCTCTCTCTCTCTCTCTGCTCTCCCTTTTTTGCACACCTCGTTACGCGTTCCAAAGTGTTTCTTTTTTCTACATTTTTTTTTTTTTGAGAACAAGCCATATATGTGTATATATATGTATATATAGATTTCTATATATTTTCGTTTTTCAGTTATTCGCTTGACATATACACACGTATACGTGACGCGCGCCCTCTATTACCACATTACCAACGAGTGGGGCTTAATTTGATTTCAGTGAGGGGAGAGGTTATCTATACAGGTTTCTTTTTTGTCGTTGCAACGCCTGCGTTGCGGTCCCTCAGCGCGTTTTGCACCCATTACGATACTGCTTTTGAGTCGAGGTTTGCCCTCAAGTCTCGTGCGTATATGCGATCGGATGATTAGGGTTGTCCAGGCTGGGGTTGGTGGTTGGCGCTTCTTTTTTACGGTGAGAAATGAAATCCGCCGGAGAGAGAGACATAGAGAGCGAGAGAAAATGAATTGTTTTTAATCGCTTTGGCGGGGGATAAACGAAATGGCCGAAATGGTCTTCGTTCTCAATTTACATGCCACTTTTCCTCACCGCGCGCGTTAATAATAATCAGTGTAAAACTTACGATAACATTACAACAGCCGGAGTTAAACGTGACAATTTCGGACTGATTGTAGATTCTTACAACGACGAGGCACTGCGGCGGCAGAAAAAAGGCAGGCTTTATTGCGAATCACGGGGTTAGCCAGGCTAAATACGTCGATTGATAATACCCGAGACCATTATATACGTTAAGCAGAAAATAGAAACTTATACGTATATAGAAAACCTGCTAAGAATATTATATACATATATATATATATATATATATATATATATATATATATATATATATATATAGATAAATTCACATGTTTCGACGGGTGCGCGCGCGTATCCTTGATATTGCCGCGTCAGACTTTCTTGATTAATAACCCTTATACAGTCGTATGCGCACGAGTGAAAAGCATTTTCTTCTCGAAATAAAATACTTTACAGATGCGCGCGCACGCACGCGCACACACATATGCGCACATTTCTACGACTCATCGAGTTGACGCACAAGAATTTCGCTTCTGTGTGCATCCACGAGGGGAGGGACGTTCAGTGGGGTCTTATGAGTGATGTACATAGTCGCAGGTGCTATAACAACAACAACAACAACAATAACAACAACAACAATAACAATAATAATAATAATAATAATAATAATAATAAAAGAAAAAATGCATCGGATGAATTACTGGCTGTATCATCAATAAATGTCAGATATCTGTACATATATTTGTAATTATGTATATGTATTTTCAGTTGAATGAGGATACGTTGCGACGAGAGAGCAAAGGAACGAGGGAGGTACTCTCGAGCTATACCCGCGCGTCAGAACACTTACCCCCCTTCCCCTTCCCCTCACTTGCGCGTATTATATGCTTCCCCTATATCACAGTTAATAGGTAATCATCCAATGCAAATGCTAAGGATCGTCGGGGCGAGTGAGACAGAGAGAGAGAGAGAGAGAGAGAGAGAGAGAGAGAGAGAGAGAGGGATCTTACCGCGCGCTCGATGTATCTCCGCGTGCCCCGGCTGCCGTTATTACACTCGTGGATTCAATATGTATAGTTGTGTGCGCGCGCTCGCGCCGCCCCGTTTGTCGCAGCGAGAGCGCGCAGCCCCTGGATCACCCTTTTCAAGGATGACCGAATTTGTTAATCAACCGAGCCCCACCCGACCCTTTCCCTCATATCTCTCTCTCTCGCTCTGTCCCCATGGCGTTTTGGCCTTTGTCAGCTTGACTTATTTGTTCATCTATTCTTCCCTATATTTCAATCTGCTACTTCTCTCTCTGCGTCTATCGCTTTGGATATGCAAACACACAGACACCTCTCTCTCTCTCTCTCTCTCTCTCTCTCTCTCTCTCTCTCTCTCTCTCTCTCTGGTGAATTTGAAATACGACTAAAAATATGTGCTCCATCGATGCGAAATCTGGACGCGTTCCTTAACGCGCATCGATCGGATCAAATATCGCATTCTTAGGAATATTGCGTGGAAACGACGAACTCTGTATATACGATTATGCTATGAAAATTTAGGATTTACGTTGAATAATGGATCGGAATGAAAGGCTATTTATAATCGAGCTTAAATCAAGACCGTCTTCCGCTCGGTATTCTCTCGATCTCTTGACACCTCATTAACAATGCTCCCATTACTAATAATGTGATTATATTGTATCTGAAAAATTGCTACAGCACAAAAAGATCCCGTAAATGAACATTTTCTAAATTGATTGTCTCCGAGGATATTTTTTTTATCAATGCTCAGAGTTTCAGATCTAGGGCGCAATTATTATTTAAAAAAAATTTCATAATTAAAACTCGGTGTTCAGTCTTGCAAACCGCAAAATTACTGATAAAGTTTACCTATTCGAAAATTGTGACTAAGTACACGTCATCTCTAACAATGTATCCTTCCAACTCCGACGATTTATCTCCCTCTTCCCCTACCTAGTCCTTACCCTGACTTTCTCATTCTGCTTCCCTTCTCCCCGTCCCCACCTCCTCCCCTCCCACTCACCCAACCCCCCAAGTCACTTGCAAAAGTCGGCACGGGCGGCGATTCTCCCCTCGGTTCGGCGGGTCCCGGATGAGTGATGCAGAAACTATGGGTTTGCTGCCGCGACGTTGAAAAATACACCGGAGGAGAAGCTCGTCCTATAGCGGGAGAGAGAGAGAGAGAGAGAGAGAGAGAGAGACTCGAGGTTAGGGTAGTTAGGAGGAACCCGGTTGGAGTCTCGGAGAGGGTGGTTAGCACCCCCTCCCTTCCGTCCCGTGGGCGTGGTACCTACTCTCAAGACTCAGCGGCGTGATATCTTCAGCTCTCCTTCTGTCCTATCTCTCTCTCTCTCTCTTTCTCCCCCGCGTGCTCCCATTCTCACCGTCTGGGTCGTTTCCTCATTTTCCACGGTATAGATCGTGCATTTCTTCACCGTTCCAACTCATATACACGAGCGCGCATCCTGGTTAACAGTTGAAAAGCCCTTTATCTTCGTTCTCCTCCTCTTTGGACGTGTTTAGTGCCAAGATTTTTGCAATCAGTGCCCGCACACTGGTTGGTCTTCTTTTTACGTTTTCTTATCTTAAATTTCTAGCCCATGTTTGATCATGCTTTAAAGTGCAAACTGCTGAATCGTATTAATGATAACGTGTCGTATATTATTTTTACCATAATTGTATCGTATTCTCAATACTTTTAGCTTGGTTCGTCAATCGAACGAACCGACCCATCTTTCATTCAAAGTACACGTGAAAAGTTAGAAAAGTTCTTCGGTAGAAGTACCGAAATGTTGTGTAATTTTAGTTAAATTAAACATTTTCCATTCTATTCCCCATTATGTTTACTTTTTTTTCAAATCCCATTATCGGTTTGCATACACGTTCGAAGATATTACAATCATAAACAGAATATAAAGAAGTCCTTAGTTTCTATTGGTAACGATGCTCGAGAAAAAAAGAAATTGATAAATAAGCACTTGGCAGACGTGCAGTGCTCGGCCAAGCGTGCATTATATATTCGATCGAACGAGCGAGCCAAAGCAAAAAAAACTACGCGATATACAGGTTGCTGCACACATACACTCACACACATACACACGCCAGATGTAAGCGTGGCTAATCTCCATAAAGCTCTGCGCTCGGTAAAATGTAAAAAATGAAGAGTCCTCGGGCCGAGAAGCACGCCGCTACACGCTGCCCTTATCAGAGATAATTGAATTATGATCACCGAGGCATATTTATACCCGCGACTCTTTGCGGCGCGCTTATGTCAATTTGAAAAGTATTCCATCGACTTGACTGTCGTCCCTCGCCTCCTCCTCCTCCTGCCGCTCATCCCCCCCCCCGAGCGCCCCCTCGTCCGTCTGGCCCTTTCAGCAATTCCCCGCATAGTGTACGTGCGCGCGCGCGTAGTCTGCTTCAGTCATTTCGATTAGTGACAAATAACAAGCGTAACAATAGCTACTGCTCTACGCCACAGTATGTGCTGTCCCACCTCCTGCCGCAGTTGCCGCTGCCGCTGCCGCTGTCGCTGTCGTGTGCATCCGTGTCATCGTCGTATACGCTCGCGTTAACTCTCTACTGCCGCTGAGAGAGCCTCGAAGCTATATACGTAGCTATACCTATACTGTCAGAATCTATTCCCCTAGCCCGCCTATCTCTCTCTCTCTCTCTCTCTCTCTCTCAGTCTCTCCCTACCTCCCTCCCTCCCGCTGCCTTTCTCTTTCGCGTTTCGTTCTCGCACTTCTCTCTGTTGTTTAGCCCCGTTGTTTTTGTGTCCCTCGTCGACGGCGTCGCCCGTTCCCGCGCCGATGCATACACGAGTTGGAACAGCCAACCGGTTAGTCGTCGTCTTCGTCGCTCATTATCCGACTCTTGTGTGTTCCCTCGGTGTAATCATTCGTCTGCGTGTCATTGCCGTCGCTCGGGAGAGCGGCGGCAGGCTAGTCTTTGGGAGAGGTTCAGAGGTAGACGCACACACAAGCGCCGCGCTCATGGGATGATGCCCTAGGATGATGAGTTGTTTTTTGCATGGGTCGTAGTGAGATGAGGATTTTGAAGAGCAGGATCGTATTGTATAGTTGGATTTTACAGTGATGAAGTATGGATGTGGATTAAAAATTTTCTTCATTTAATACATGATATACTTATGATCGATTATGAAAATTTATCGAAGACCAGAATGTTAGATCGAATTAATGAGTAGAATTAGTTCACGGCTACGTATCTTTTGGCGAGGATTAATTCATTTTTTTTTCTTCCGTCAACATCATTTATTTTCATATAGTTTTAGTTCTCCAATTATGTATAAGTAGATTAAAATAGCATTAACCTGCTACCCAAATATTGCGATCGATAAGATCTCCCAGCCTCCATTTATATTTATTAGCACGATCTAACGAGCTTTATACTTATCCTAAGACGTCATTCTAATCCCGACAAAGATTAATCAGCGAATCTCCTTATCCTCGCGCCATCCTTTTTTTTTTGGGTAGCCGTGTTTACCTACGATTCCACTTATCCAGAAAGCACTTGTAGTAGTAGCAGCATCAGCTCGGAACCGAGCCTCGTGATTCAGTTCACCGAAATCTGCCGCCCCCCACCCCCCGCTCTCTCTATCCTCTCCTTATCCTCATTATCTGGCTCTTGTGCGCCGAAACCATACGCCCTCTCCCCGTCTCTCTTCTCCGATTCTCTTTCCCTCTATCTTTCTCTAATTCACTTTTGTCCGCTCGCGTGTGTATTTAACTCTCGGCTTTAGCCCTCGTCTGCACTGCCGCGGCTGCCGCTGCAGCGCTCCAGCTTGCAGCACTGACGAATCTTCGCCTCGCTCCGGCTGAATTTACACTTGACACTCGTCCTCGAAAATTATCATTCATAATGGCTCGTTAGGGCAAAATTATTGGATTAGTTGCTGAGCGAGTGGCAGGAATAGGGCCGGGATTCGCGAGCGTGGGATAGAGGACTTTAGAATATGTGCGTGTGTGTGTGCGCGCGCGCGTGTGTGTGTGTGTGTGGGCGAGAGAGAGAGAGAGAGAGAGAGAGAGAGAGAGAGAGAGAGAGAGAGGAACATAGGCTGATGCTGCGGCTTCGTGCGATGCATACGCTTGAAACTTCCCCTATAGAAAGCTCTCCCATATAGCTCGAGGGAGTTGTTCCTCTTCGTCAAAGTTTCTGCGAGCTCCGAAGAGACCCATACTTTCTTTCAATACTAAGAGATAGTTTTTACTGAACATTGTTTTCGCGATAGTAAGCAGTATTGAGATAGAACTTACATCCAGCTTAATTAAACACGATCAAAGATCTGGTTCTTAATGCAATGTGACTGTGGAATGACATTGTACATTGTTAATGCACCATAGCATATGTCATCAGAGTTTTTCATCAACTCCGTAGATCTTTTTTAAAATCCAAAGGAAGACAAAGAGAACCATGTAGCATCTAAATCGTTTAAAGTGCATAGAGCGCTGGTGAAGGATGGAAGCTTGGATCAAACTGTCCAAAAAGGACCAACCAATTCATCCGCAAAGCCTTCTTTTTCTTCTTTTTCTTCATCTTCACTCCTCTACTCTCTCGCACGGCCTTTGGGGTCGCTGCTCCTCGTTGAGCGGGTTTTGCGGCTTTCGAAGTTAGATTGTTAATTTAACCGCCACTGGATTAAAAGTACAAAACGGCGTGCATACCGCACCGGATATTGGATGCCTCGACGGCTGGAATCTCTTGAAAGCGTGCACGGTATCTCTCTGTCTCTATCTCTCTCTGTATCTTTCTTCCTTTCTCTCTCTCACTCTATACACAGTACACACAGCCTTCCTCATTTTTTACTTTACGTATATATTGAGCAATGCTGGGTTAATGGTGGGCGGAGAAAATTTTCGAGACGCGAAGAGTTAAGGCGGGAAAATGGCTTTTAATTAAGCGGTCGCCTTTGTGTCGTAAACACCCGGTTAGAATAATAAGGCTACTTCTTTTCTCGAGTGAGAGAGAGAGAGAGAGAGAGAGAGAGAGAGAGAGAGAGAGAGGGCGAGCGTTTTCGTTACAGGATATTGTTCAGTGTCCCGTTTCAAATTGCGTCGTGAATATACCCTTTTGTGGTAGAATGTTCTGCGCGTCTGCTCTAATTCGTGATGATTGGTCGAATTTAAGAGCCATCTCGTGAAAAAGAATTATTTTAAAGACTTGGTAACAGCAACAATGATAATGACCCTCGTTATGATCGATGGACTTTGCTGTGAACAACAGCAAATCTGAATGTCAAATTTATTCTTTACATTAAACAAAGTTGTCTTTTCTGACATTAACAAGTTCAGACTTACACTTTCCATTATTGAAGAGATTTAAATAAATATTGCAAGTAATCTTATTATTAATAATCATAAAAGTGTAATTCGAAAACGATTAAGTACACTTTTATAGGGATTATCTTAAGGAACAGCTCCTTTTTTCTCCTCCCCCCACGTAATATCACTTTAACTTTCAACTTTGAAACTTTATGCATGAGTTTCGTTAGCAGTCCATAAATAAGATCCCCGGCTATATGAAACTAAACTTCGGGCATAATTATTTTAACAAGTATTATTAAACTTTATGAATTGTGGATCGGCTAAACTTTGCTACCGGATAAAAACCGAATGCATTTCTTGCTCGCCTAGATAATAGCTAAACTTATATTTACACGCATCCGCACTTCTTCACGGTGACCGAGCTTTTTTTGACTTTCACGGGATTGTGCGGGCGGGGAGGGGGCGATTTAAGGCTAGTCCTAGTGCAAAACTTTAGCTTACGAATAATGGAACAACGAGTTCTAAAGCATTTCGTGTATTAACGATATCGGGATCGGATCAAATGAACGACAAATTAATATCTGAAATCAATGTACGAAGAGATAAATACATGCTGATAATACGAGTTTCAAAGATTGCTTCATTAAAATCCACGGCTTTCAATTCTATATCATTCTTGCGTTGCCGAACATGATCTATCAAACGTAATATTAGATAAGACACGTGCTCTCGCCGCTGATGCTCCTCGCAAGTAAAATCCCCCTCCATCTTGGATCAATAACGTATAAACACACGCAAAAGTATCAAAGTGTAAAGTCTAGACAAGCAAAATGACACACACTCTCTATCTTTCTTCATATCGCGCATATCAAACGAAACGAGTATACATAATACATGTAGATCGCGAGCAGAAATATATTGCCTTGCAAGATACACAATTTCCGCAAATATATAGGCCACACACGACAAAGTAACGTTCTCTTCTAACAAAGCTCTTCTTTATATATCCCAAGCTGCTGATGATATTTTACCAAGAAGCCATCGACGCCGCTCCATCCTCCTCCCGACCTCCTAATATCAGTATTATATATGTATATACATATACACACATATAATATCGGGTTAAGGTTCCTCTGCTACTCGTCTTATATGTAGCGCGCGATCGGGACTCGCGCGCACGTGTTATATCACACGCTGTTGTATATATAGCTTTGATGGCGCGACACACCGCATCATCTGTTCTGGTTTGATAAGCTTATCGATTCGCGCAACTCGACATTATATATATTACATATATGCGCGTGTGACTACCTGGCGGGCGTCATATTATACGTGATCCGCGCTTGTCCTGAGGATCGTGCATCAGAGTGCTCATACATTATACATTATATATATATTGTAGCGATTAAACTACAAGTTATTCATTGGCCATATGTATACACCAGGTGTGGCTATTATCTCTTGCGATTCTTCTCGAGCTTCTTTTCAAGCATTTTAAGCCACGCGCGCAAATCCCTGACAAGCCCAACCATATATATATATATATAAAGTATACACGCACAACTCTTGCTTTCTTGATCATTGCTTCTTATTCTCCGTATGCACCTCCCGGCACTTACGCATCAGTTGTCTTCGCGCGTGCTAATAAACGTCTCAGTTTTATTCAACCTATGATTTAACCTGGATTATCATATTTGTGCACAAGGCCCTCTCTGCGTCTGTCTCTCTCTCTCTCTCTCTCTCTCTCTCTCTCTCTCTATCTTTCTTCTCGATGCGCAAGTAAATGCGCAAAGCAAGCGCGCGCGCGCACGCTCGGCTCGGATTCTTTATCGCGTCGCGAATATTCACCGCGGCGACAGGCAGAGTCAGAGGACGAGATAGTGTCGCTTTCTTCATCCCTCTTCTTTTTTCTGCATTACTATACATACATACATACTATATATACATTTGTCCCTTTTTTTTTCGTTGCGCCGCTCCCCTTTTTATGTCTCTCGCGGAGGTTTTAACGAAGTTATCGGGGTATAGAACGAGCCACGAAGAAGAAGAATAATGCAGATTGAAGGATGGCCACGTTTCCTTTTATTCTCTCTCTCTCTCTCTCTCTCTCTCTCCTCCCTCGTCGCTCTTTTTTCTCCATCTTACTCCTCTTCTCGTTCTTCTTCGACGCTGAATTATCTTTATAGTGATTCGAAATTAACTTCCCTACGAGAGGGATGGAGAGAGAGGGAAAGAGAGGGAGAGAGAGAGAGAGAGAGAGAGAGAGAGAGAGAAGGAGAGAAGGAGACGTCGCGCGCGGTGGAACTGGTTTGATAAGGGATAATTTATGAAAAGATATTCGAGAGCGGCGAAGTAGAGGGTAAAAATGGCTCTTTCAAAATGTGAATTCGCAACGGAAGTTCTTTTATTTTTTTTTATACAAGCAATTCCATTCTCTGCTTTATATGCCTGGGCATGCTGTGATCTAGGGGAAGGAAAAATTTTTAAATATACATTGTGACAGTCTCTCTTTTATTTATTGCCGGCAATAAAAATCAGCGATAAAGGGTTTCTAATGAAAAATACTCTGTACTGTCGTAGAATTAAATTTTTTTTTACGTTCTATTAAACTGTATGTCGATTTAACTTATGCCATGCGCTCCTCTAGCAGTCGGAATTTTTCTATAAATATACATCATTACCTACACACACACACACACACACACACACACACACACACACACACACACACACACACACACACCACACACACACACACACACACACACACACACACACACACACACACACACACACACACACATATATATATATATATATATATATATATATATCTATCACTCGTACGGCTGGATCTATCCTCGGAGATTTCATTCTAAAGCGTAAACAAGCATAAAATTCCAATATTAAACTGTGCATATAATTCGTCGAAATACCATGGAATTGTGTTCTCAATTTCATTAGCGTTTCATTTGAACATGTTTTTTAACGCCCCTGTAAAAGTATATCGCGCCTATAAAAAAAAAGAAAAAAAAAAGGAAAAGGAAAATGCTTCGAACCTGACAGCACTTCTAATCTATTTGATAAATTTCATCGGTTAGAAAGAGCCTGTGTCAGGCGTTCTCGTTGCACTACTCTTGACTTTTTTTTACGGCGCTTTTACCGTAAGGATTAAGCGCGCGCGCACAAGCTCGTATTCTTGATGCTTCTTATATGCGGGACACGTGTTGCTGGTCCCGAGTCCCACTCTCGTCTTCTTTATGATCGCATCTGCCTCCAGGTAACTGAAGTTGGAATGGTGTCCATAAATATATTATATATATATATATATATATATATATATATATATATATATATGTGCGTGTATGTATTGTTGAATAAACTTTGACTCACCTTTCAAGAAAGAGACGTCGGATTAATTCATTTTCTTCGGCTTAAGCAAAGATATACTTATATTTGGACAATTAATTCTCCATATAACAGACGAAATTTACGACCTCAAACGGTTACCTGTTTATTCCAAGTTCTTTCTTTTCAAATTACAGTTCAGGGTAGTTCACTTTTTTCCGATTTACGTTGTATTTATGGAATTTATAAGTAGAAATATATATATATATATATATATATATATATATATATATATATATATATATTATGTGTATATGCGAGTGCGCCTACCTGTATGTATATTCAAAATCTTATAAAGAAACAAGAATCCTGACTGCTCGGTTAGATCGTGCAATGATTTATGAGGGCGTGTTCTAAATGATACAATGTTTAATGACAATTGAACTCTATATTCCTCTAGTAAGAGACATAATAAATTTTGTTAGTTCATTTATCCTTATGGGAATTCCACTAAAAGATCCTCACTGAGTAAATATTTCATCCCTTTATGATATATGGATAAGAAGAATAGATAAAATTTTCCAAGGTTTCTTCATATTTGAAAGCTGAAAGCCATGCCCCAAAAAATTATATAAAGGAAAATCAAATTTAACCTCTAGTGTAAATTTGTCAAATAACCTTCCGCGTGGATTCAAGATCAAATTTATGTCTTTATTTATTTTTTAATCGAAACCTCTCTTATTTTGCGAACGAGCAGCAAATGTATACTTTCAAATTTGTTTAAAAATTGACCTTGAAAATACCCTTCAAGGTACACTTGCAAACACTTTTTTTGCAATGGAACAAATATCTTTAAGAACCAAAAAGCTTAAGCTCAAAAAGAACTAATCGAAATTGAATACCCCAAATAATGTCAACGAGGTATAATATTTATCTTTAAAAGTAATTTTGATCCACTACACAATTATTATTGTTGTTTTTGTGGCTTCTGTTACTGTTGTTATTGTTGTTGTTATTGTTAATATTATTGTTATTGTTATTCAGGCGGGTTCGTTACAAATAATTAATCTTCGTTTATACCCACGAAAATTGGCCCAAGTTTCTTCCCCCGGGCATCTCGTTTTTAAACAAGTCGCTATACTTTTTAACTGCCTTGTCGGACGAGATGGCGATGGTGGCAGGAGGTAGGGGGTGGATGCAATAAATTTACGTTTCAGGGCAGAAAAAATTCAATGAACGTAAAAACTCTTTCTATTAGAATGCAAATTTTACTCTTATCCTCACTCTGCCTCTGTCTCTCTCTCTCTCTCTCTCTCTCTCTCTCTCTAGAGCTTCTCTTCTAGCCGAAAAAAGAAAGAGGAACGTAAAAAAAAGAAGAAAAAAAAAGAAAGAAAGAGGAGAGGAAGCCCCACGCAAGCTCTATACTATACTACTTTTAAAACGTTCATTGTACGATGTACCGCGTAAACTCCCTCGCCTGTGTATATCTATATGTGCATATGCATAAAAAAGCGCTCAATCTTACGATTCTATTAAATTCTGACGGTAGCGCGTCGTTGGAAAAAAAAAAGTTTTCTGCGACGCGAGACGGAGACACGAAAAAAAAAAGATCGCGAAGGGCCCGATGATCGGGAGCAAAAGGCAGTGAGGGACACATACAACTATATTATATATATATATATATATATATATATATATATATATATATATATATAGAGAGAGAGAGAGAGAGAGAGAGAGAGAGAGAGAGAGAGAGACAAGAGACTGCGAGTTCAGCGTGCATCGAAATTTATTCATCGGTGTTTTGCGTGTATAAAGTGCTATATACAGATTATATATATATATATATATATATATATATATATATATATATATATATATATATATAGTATGTAATACGTGCGACTTGCGCATCAGCTACACGGGCGAGGAGACGTGGCGACACCTTATCCACCGGATGTTATATATATATATATATATATATATATATATATGGGAGTTAGAGAGGGAGGGGGGAGGCCGTGAAACTAGCCGAGAGTATCGAAATTCGATGTGCGCGGCGCGCGCGGTCCATTGTAGCGTGAAAGGAGGCGGCTAAAGTAAAATGGATTTTCCGAGAGCTTGCGATACTTTGCCTTTCTTTGTTTTTTATTTTTTTTGTTTTTGTTTTTGTTTTGCTTTTTCTCGTTTGTTTCAACAAAATTTTTGTCCTGAAAATCCTCGACTCCTCGTTCCTGCACGGTAGCGGATTTTGTCGCGTCTCTCGGTCTCTCACTCGGTCCACTATTTCAATTCACCGAAGCATGCGATTTTAGTTTCGCGCTCGCTGTACGTTCGATGCTCAACTATGGACATTGGAGCTCGTTTGATTTTTTTGATTTTACAATTGCGGAATGAGTTTCGCGATTTTTACATTGAAATTGAACGATAAGAAAAGGAATTTCGGCGAATGATTTAAAATGCATGACGATATGTATATCTATATCAATGGCAATTATAGTTTTATAGATTTGAACTGTGCGCGCTAACGTTTTATTGAAATTTTAATTCTTTCTAGTTTTATTGATCTGTCTAAGATTTAATCTACATTGTTGAAATATGCGGATGCTGTTGAACGTGTCTGAATGTAACCGAAAGATCCTTCGGCTTACACATTTAAATCTAATACAATGACTTAATGGGAGCATTGATCTTTTAGTCGGATGCATTCTGAAAATTCTATTCGTTTCTGTCGAGGAAAAAAATATTATAAAATGAAAACATTGATGTGGTATTAATGAAAGATTGCTTAATCGGCGAAACGATGGTAACAGTATTTCAATGACAAGTTGCGAAAAGTGACATTGATCACGAAATTGTTGAAATTTAATTCTACCTCATGGAATATTAATTAAATATTTATAATAATAAGAAGTAATTTGTAACATTCATTTATATTAATAACATCCGTATAAAAGAAAAAAGTTGCTTATTTTTGCTTTTTGATATTTTCAATGGTGTAAATATATTAGAATACATTTCCTAATCCAATTCTATCGTTCGATAATGACAGACACCTTTCGACGTGACAGATGATTAAAGAACTTGTTGCGCTCTTTCAACACAAACGCATAGCGAGTATAACTACATCCGTATCCGTATATTTAAACAAAGATCGTTATCTTAACAGATTTTTACACTGCATTCCTTTCTCTCTCTCTGTCTCTCCCTCTCTCTTGCGCGCCGAATTGCATGAGATAAGAAGAAAAAATACTTTGAACAAGGTCTCGCATCCCGATAGCGTCCCGAGAAATACTTTGACCTTGGCGATATTAATGTATGCGATATACACATTACACACATATTTATACAGAACATATACTTTCAGAATCGGGTGACAAACTGCGCGTCCCTCGAGGCCGAAATCAAATATTAATTCGGCACGTGCGATACCGTTACTCACACACGCGCGCGCGCGCACACACACACACACACACACACACACGCGCGCGCGCGTATATACATGAACCGGCGAATCTCCGCGACGGTCGCATAGCACCAGAACCGAGAGATTCCTCAAAGGGCGCACGGGGAATACGCCGGGATTAATGTTCGAATTACCGAGACGGGAGCGGATCGTTTCGGCAGCCGTTACGCGCTTTAATCCCGCTTTGTCCGAGGAGTTGGGGGGGGGGGTGGCGGATAGACACAGATCCCGGCACACCCGATAGCGCGGGTTCTCATATGAGGAAAAGCCCCGATCGACCGTCGGTGTAGGAGGCGGTCGAACGAAAAAAAGGGCGCGTGGGAGGGGGTGGGGAGATTTCGCGAGCCCGTAGGACGCGCGGCACAAAGCGTCCAGCGGCCGAATATTGCTCCGTCCGGTGAGCACGCGCGCGGTCAATAATATAAGCGCCGGGCGGGGGGAGGGGATGGGGGTGGGGATCGGAGGGCGATATCGGCATCTCTGACCATCTCGCTCCCGCCGACTCGCCCCTGCGCGGATCAACGTTTGATTTAACATTTTGTATAAATATATATATATATATATATATATATATATATATATATATATATATATAGGGGAGCGCGGGCCATGCGAAGGGCTCGCGGCTGGAATTTTCCGCGGTATTAACTGAGACAGGTAAATGGAAATATCGACTTTCGGGGCCGGCGTAGCGACGCGTGGGCAGCAGTCGCGGTCCAATAATAATGCACAATCGCCCAACCCCCCGGCAATCCGCAGAAACGAGCCTTTCTACCCGCCACTCGGTCCCGCGAGATAGTCGAGCCGCGGGTCGGTGGGGGGGGGGGTGTGGAGAGGGGGAAGTCATATACCGCACTCTTGTTTTTACCATCTCGTTCCTTTCACCCTTTCCATCTGCCTGCCTCCTCCCTTTTTTTTTTTTTATATACCTCCGCTTTTACCGCCCAACGTTGGCCCTCCGCTCGTGCGCTTTGCGGGGGCAATTATAAGGCGCGTGCCCGCGTGTATTCGTTTTTATGGATTTCGCTGGATCTTTGCGGAAGCTCTATCCTTCCCTCCCCTCCACCACCGCCGCCCCATCCTTTCTTGATCCCTTTTGCGAGGTTTCGATTGGCTTCGTCGTTTTTGTCTCCCTTTTGTTCGGATTTATTGCGCGTATGATTGGCTTTATTACGAAGAAATATATATATATATATATATATATATATATATATATATGTATATATATAGACGCGCGCTTTCTATTTTTTTTTTATCGCTCGAACATTGAGAGGGACGCGGCAGCGAAAGAGACCGGCGAGGTAGACTGCAAAAGGGTTGCGCGCGAAATTGGCATCGTAAAAAACGGTGGGAGGGGGATCGTACACGTTGCACCGTTTTTGCGCGCTTTAATAATCTATAATTGAGTCCCACGTACGTCCACTCGGGTAAATACGATCAATGAACCTTCTCTCTCCAATCGGCGTATGCTACAGCCGCTTCGGGCTTTCCTCTCCTTTTGGCCGTGCGCACGTTACGTCTCCCACCGTACTTCTATTGAAAATTCTATAATTTTCAAAAAGGACACATTCGAAATTTCACACTACATCAGCAGACATCGAAGCGAGATCGAGACTTCTTCCTATAGAAAATTTATTGGTCCTAATTGAGTGTCTCATTTCTGAGAATTTTGGTTTTATTAAACAGCTTCGAATCTCCAAAGTTAAATGAGTCAATAATACACCGATCTCCTTGGCTCTTGCATACACCGCATTTGCCGCCTGAATGCCAAACACACGATATATATACATACATATATACACACGAGCAATCGACTCGTTCTCTCCCGATTAAACGATTCGCTCGCTGCGCCGGAATTGTATGGACGCGCGAAACCGCCGCGCCATCCAGGCCGGCAGAAGCGCGCATTGCTCGCGCCGGCTTTGCCGAGTGCATGAGCCCGAGTGCCGAACGGGGCGCCGGAGATATTACGCGCCCCGTCCTATCGTGGAACGGGTTGATAATAACGGAGGCGCGACGGTCGCGACGTCGGCGCGAGCGCGGCCGGAAGTGCGGGTAAGAGGCTCCGCGACGCCCGGGGTCGGGCGGCTGTGTTGGGCGGCGGTGCACGGGGGAGGAGGGCGATCTCGCGCACGGCAACATCCACACATACACGGGGCTATAAGGAAGTTATTTGGGTCGTGGTTGTATGGGAAGCACTCGACTTTCGGGACCGTGGGCGTGGCGGGTCGGGGGGGGGGGAGGATGGTAGATACGGTCGGCCGTTGCCCGGGCGAAACTTTGCGCCGGAGAGCCTCACCCTTTGGCTCGTCCGAGTGTGCAACGGCTGCTGCTCTTCCATCGCATCTTCCCTCTCCACCCTTCTCGACTCCCTCTCTCTCTCTCTCTCTCTCTCTCGCTACCCGTTTGAATTCTTTTCGATTATTTGTTCGTTTCCCCCGCTTCGTGCTCCTCCCACGCGGGGCCGGTTCGACCGTTTTAGCTCGCCTCCTATACTCCTTCTCCTCCTCCTCCTCCTCCTGCTCTCGTTTGTCGGGGCGATTTTTCTCCGGCGCGCCCCGAGCGCGGAATTGATATTGAAATTGTTATTTACGAATTTGCGCGCGCCCGTGTCCTCTCCAGCGACGGCTATATAGTACATGCCCGGTACTCTATACGTGCATTACGTGCAGAGAGAGAGAGAGAGAGAGAGAGAGAGAGAGAGACCGAGGCGACAGCTCTCTTTCGGTTGCGCCAGCGACTCCTCCTTCTCCGCCTCTCCGTCTACTGCCCCCGTCTCGCCCCCAAAAGCGGTCGGAAGAGTTTCGTGGCTTTTCAATTTCCGGTAATGGACGGACGGGAAAGTCTTATCAATTACTAATGCTGATTCCACTGCTGTCGCTCGCGCGGCGGTTCGCTTTCCAGTGGCCGGGAACGGGGGTGGGGGCAGCTGGAAGGGATAGTAGAGAGAGCGAGAGAGACGGCGAGCGGGGGCTTTCTCAGACTTTGAGTAAACGAGTGTTTTTAAGTGCACCCGCGGGAGACGAAAGAATGAGAAAGAACGGGCGAAGGGAAATTGCGAGATTAATGTTATTGTCGGAGGTGGAATCATTGCCGTCCTTACAGGACGTCTCCGTTGTCGGCTGCGTGTTTTTAAAAATAAAGTTAAGGGTTTAAGGCTTCGTTCCGTTCCCCCTTCCCTTGCCCCTTACCACCTTTCGCGGCTCAAACCGTCGTTGCAGCGGAAAATTCAACATGCAATAGGGATCGCGCGAATGGTGAACGACTGCTGGAGGGGGCGGGGGCTGGAGGCTCCGCTTGCAATTCGTGCGCAATCCGCACCCGCTGTTATTTATATCTACAACGGACTAGGACGACATTGGCCCGTATCGAAGCGAGCAGCCCCCTGAGCAGGGCAAATACAAATAAGGGTCCATCGGCTAGCGAGGATTTCATTGCGTAGAATGGATGTCGAATTTCTGTATCGAGTAAGACGATTTTGCATTTTTCCCTCCCCCCCGTCCCTTACCCAGTAAATCCAAGTTCGTCCGAAAAGTCGCGCGTGGAGGATCGCTTGTTCTTGCGTCCTTTTTTTCCCGCAGCATTACCGGCAACGATACGCCCCGTTTTTAGCCAAAGAGGAGGGCGAGGGTTGGAGAAACAAGCGATAAAAATCCTCGACTCGAGAGAAATGCGCCTCTCTCGCTCTGTCTCTCTCGCTCTGTGTCTCTGCCCGAGACGGAAAATCTCAACCTATCGCAATATCGTCGAGGTGGCGGGGTGGGGGAGAGGGCGCGTACTCCTTGCTAAAGAGCCGCGTTAGCGAGGGGGTTTGTCGAGGGGAAAAAAAGTTTTGACACCTCTTCAAACCCTCCGACCCCGTCGCGCCCTCCCTGGATAATCGGGCGCCTCGGCAACTTTTGCGATAGCACGGCGGCGTAAATCCGCGCGGGTTGGGACGGGGGGGGGGCGACGTTGGGCGAAAACGAAGAGAAAGAGATTTATACACAATTCCGCTCTCTCCGCTCGTTTTTCTCCTCTCGTCAAATTTCCACGAATAAGCCCTGGCGCCGATCCGTTATTTTCGCACCTGTTCGCACCGTGATAGGGGGGGGGGGATGGAGGATGATTCATTACGCCGGCGGAGATGCTCGCGTGAGTGTAGGTGTAGGAAGTTTTTCACCGACTGTCTCTGTCTCTCTCTCTCTCTCTCTCTCTCCGCCCCTTCTCTCCCCCTCTTACCTGCGCACCTCTATCCAACGTATATAATGCCTTTTCTTCGTGTCCGCGATTCTCTCCCTTTTTATTAGAACTTTATTTTTCGCGCGGGCTCGCTTTTATAAATGACGTGACGTGTTGCACGCACTCTTATCTCGCGCGCGCGCTTCCGATGCACTTAAAAATAATTTTTCGCGCGAACGTTCATTTATTTTTTCCCCCTTATATCTCCTGTTTTTGAACGCCGCCGAGAAAGAGACGCGCGCGCAGCCGTACAGGATGCCATAAAAAAAAAAAAAAAAAAACTAACTTGCAAAGAGCGAAAAGTTTAAGCTCGAAATTGTAGGTTATAGCGTAAGTACTTCTTGGCGTGGCGCGAGGAGTTGTACATGCGCGACGCTTGCCATTTTTACAGGAGTCCGTCAAATTTTGTCACCGCCGACGCTATGAATTTTTATACAATGCGCGGATCTGTCGCTTTTTATGGTTAATTTTTTCTTTTTTATTTGTTTGACAAATTATTTTGGTTACAATTTTTTTAGAAGAATAAAGCCAACGAGCGCCTCGGAAAAGTCTAGATCAAGCTTGGATCGGGAGATTTTCATGAGAAATAAATAAATGGCCGTATTTTCCATAAAGTTATTTGCAAAAAAAAAAGAATCTAGCCTCGCGAGAGCTGCATATGCATGGGATAACGAAATGCGTACTTCAAGTTTGAATAAGAGATAATAAAAAGCAAAATTACTCGTATACTTTAGTCCTGTATTCTAGGCGTATGCAATAATTTGTTTTTTTTTTTTTGGAATTTGTAAATATGGATAGCTTAAGAAACAAATATCGAAATCGTTTTTGAAATCTATTTTCTTAAATATATTGTTCAGCTGTAACTAATCGAGATAGTAATAGCATTAACATTTTCAATTTTGATTGAACAATATTCTCTCTCTCTCTCTCTCTCTCTCTCTCTCTCTCTCTGTCTCTCTGTCTATGTAGACGCAGAACACGGAAACTATGAGGCCGAGACTCTCCGCTGCGATGCCGACGCGAAAGACGCGAGAAACGCTCGCCGGCTGCACCGGTATTTCGCGCCCTCTCGCGAAGTTTCGCGGGGCGCGCGCTTCCAAAATTCCAGAGCACGCGACAGTCTCTTGACGGGAAATTCGTCTATACGTAGACACTGAATTTACGCCGAAAGACCGGCGGCGCGAGAGAGGCGCTCTCGCGCAAATTAACGTCGGCGGGTCCGCTGATCGATAAGATTTTTGTGAAATGGACCGCTTTAGTCCGAGGAGTGGGTGAGATTGAGGGATACGATAGTCGAGGAATTGAAAGAAGGATGGATGTATACGCGTTTATTCGAATTTTTTTCCGCTGATCCGCAGGCATGGGACTGCGGAGAGGAGAGATCGAGCGGTAGCGATATGGAGAGTCAAAAGTCTCGTCTGACTTTTCGAAAAAGTTTGGCTGTATCCAGGGGCAGATGGACGAGGATTAGCGTGGCTTAACCCCCCCCCCCCCATAGAGAATGTCTTGGAACCCGTAAGCTCTTGCACCTGTGTACCTGTGTCATAGTAGTGAGATAGCTGCTCTTCTGTTGTTATCTCTTGCTCTCTCTCCCTCTCTCTCTCTCTCCCTCTATACATTGGCATTTGGCATCTGGCTTATGAAGGACCACGAGTCCTTAGGCTTTAATAAATGAAATTCTAATTCTAGATCAATGCATTGTGCTTTTACATGAACTTGCGTTACTCGCCAATTAATATATATAGGGAAAGAGAGAGAGAGAGAGATTCGCACGATCACATTGTAAATGTCTCCTTTCGCCTTTCTTATGGAGGAGAGAATACCGCCCCGAGGTCTCTGAAATACGATAAACTGTCGAGAAGAAAGGAGCAGAGAGAGAGAGAGAGAGAGAGAGAGAGAGAGAAAGTGAGGGAGGCAGAGTGTCTACAAGCTCGCCCTTACCATTCCGTCATCTCATGTCTCGCGGGCATATAGTTCGCGCGCCTCGATGGATTTCGTTCGTGTCGCCCCCCCCCGCCCTTTTGTTTTCCGATTTGATTTTGTTTTCCGCCCTCCTCGCCACCGCGTCTCTCTTTATATGTCGAAGGACGAGGAGCATCCGGCGCGTTCCCCTTTCGTCGATCCTATCAGAGGGGGAACACACAAGGAAATTACCAGGGAGAACGATCGAGAATAGCGATGGGGGCAGGGGGACGGGGCCCCGAGAGCGGTTAGAGCGAAAAGAGATTTTCCTCATTTCGTTTGATTTAAATTCATCGCCCCCGTATATGCGGAGGCAATTTTTGTGGGAGCGAGTCGCGGGGACGAAAGGTCGCGAGCTCTCATTGCGGCGAGGTTCGATAATGGACCGAGATAATTTCGACTCCTCGCCCTCAATCCTCCCCATCCACCCGACGCCCGACGGGTTTTTATGGCATTCATTGATTATCTTTCATTCGGAAGCGTGGCAATTGGTGGGGGAGGAAGTGAAGGGGGGGGGCAGCTTATTGCATCTCCCTTGAGTGAATTATTGATAATCACGTTTGAGACGTGGCGGTATTTTCCGGATAATTGGATTATATCTTAATTGCCTCCTATATATCTATATTCATATATATATATATATATATATATATATATATATATATATATAAAGTTTACATAGAAAACAATTTAATCCTAGTATCAACGATATATAATAATTTATCTGCTTAATTTATTATTTCAATTGTCTGTTTCAGGTGAGTATGTGCGCAGATCGCTGCCTTATCCTCGGAATTTTCGTTGGCGCGCTCCCGGCCCCCTCAGCGTCATCCAAAGTGAGTGATTCGCAATAATTATGGATGAAATGTTTTTCAAGTTTTCTTTTTTTTTTTTTTTTTTTTTTTTCAGCTTTGAAGGATCTCAAAGATCGTATTTGCTTTATTAAGCCCATTGATGCGCAGCCGATAAGTCGACGTGAGCGCCAGAGCGAGAAAGCGGGCGAGGTGGGGGGGGGTGTGATCTACCACCTCTCCCCATCCACCCAACGCGCCGTACAAGCGGCGCATATAGCCGCGCACGCGCTCGGTCGCAGCTGTGCGGCTGCTAAGCCGTTTATCGAGCAGACGACCGACCGACCCTTTTCGCCGCCGCCCTCGGCCGAGCGAGTATTAACGGGGCGGGCGCCGCCCGCCGCGTGTAAATTTCCCCCATTAAACAATAACAATTGCCCCTAACCCCCCCCCCCCCGCCGCCCCATCTTCCCGTCGTAAAGGCGAGCGAGCGAGCGCCGCGGCGGCGGCGGCGGCGATTGTTCTCCGGTATCGTGCGCTGTGTGGAAGCGGCGGTGCTGGATGAGAAACTGGGCTGAAAGTGCGCTGACGAACGAAGGCGAACATACTGAGCGCCCGATGCCTCGCGCCGTAATACACGCTTTGTAGTTCAATTTAACTCTTCGTTGTCTCGGTCGGGTGATGGGGGGGGGGAGGATGCAGCCTTAGAGAGAGAGAGAGAGAGAGAAAGTGGGAGATAAAAAGTTCTCAAACACCATTAAAGTGTGCTTTAATAAGGCACGGGGGAAAACGAGGGCGACCCCAGCGGAGTAGAATAATGGGGCAGTTTCGAGAGCAAATTCTGAGCATTGCAGTGTTATGCGCGGATTTTGACGAGGGTCGGCGAGACCGGGCGGAGATTTCGAAGCGACGGGAATCGGCGAAAGCTCGGGGTCATCGGTATTGGGTATTGGGGCGTTAGAGTAACGGCGGCAACAGGATAAAAGTGCGCAGGGCCAGTTGGAACTAGTGACAAACGCAGATCTCGAGCTAATCGCAGAATAAACGGGTAAATTGAAAAATGTCAGGTATCGACAGGCATTTTTTTTTTTTTTTGCTTCTCAGGGATGCTGTTCGACTGTTACCTCTGATTCCGGTGAGATCTCGCCGGCTCTGCTTGGCTCTCGCAAGTACTCGTCAGTTATTCGCGTTCCTTCGAATTCGAAAATTCACCGGTACTTTGCAAGTCGCACTCGTTTTTTCACCGGGTCACTCCTGATCTCGCGCTTACACAGTCCGCGCTGTCGCTCGCGTCTCCTATCAAGTTTTCATTTTCGCCGTTCGATTCTCCATACGGTTATTGTCAGGACTCTTACGAATTCTTGATCGTGCTCTAAACGGTCCCGCCTTTGTTCCTCGCGCACTGCCTCTATCACCGTCGCAACTGCGTTTAAATGAAAAACTGCACGAGCCGTAACGAGGGGAGGATCTAGCTGCGTTGTCCGCGGCACGCAGAGGGAGCGAAAAGAGCGCGCCGATCGTTAACGGTTGGAACACCAGCACAGCAGCGCCAACGTCATTTGTCACAGATCGGAGATCGGGGCTCTAAAATTTGTCCCGGGGCTGCGCTCTGTCTCCTTCATTGTCTCTCTCGATCTCTCTGTCTTTACCCGGCGTCGAGACACTCTTTGGGCGATGAGACAGAGCGCGGGCGCAGATGCAGGTGCCCCCGTTTTTATTAGGTTCGCTATTATTCGATTAAAGGCCCCGAGCGATTTTTCTCCCTCTCTACGCTCTCTCTCTCTCTCTCTCCCTCTCTTTCTCCCGGCCACGTCGTCGCCGTTGTTATTCTTCGCGTAAAGCAGCTAGGGGGTGAGTGGGTGGGGGTCGGTTGGTGCGGTTCTCTCGCTGCTGTTTGCCGGGGAACAGGGAAGGACGACGGCGGCGGGCGGGACGGGATTGGTGGGTAGGGGGTTGGAAACGATAAATCAAGTTTATTAAACGGCGATGACTGTTTGCTTTTTCTATTTTACGCCTCCGGTCTCTCGTCTACGTCGTTCTCGCGATGCTCGAACGAGGGAAAACGAAGAAGGCTGTGCTTCAGTTCGATTAGTAGATTTATATATATATATATATATACAGCCTCGTCTTCGGGTTGGGGAGGGATGGTTTGTTTTTTATTATTATTATTATTTTTTTCTTTTTTAGTCTTGGATAAATACACCCGTACGTACAGTAGAGCGAGAACAATAGAGGCGTTTTTGTGCCCCTTTGTATGAGCGAAGACCGCTAATTTTTTCGGCCTCCCGGGGCAAAAATTCGATTTGTTTCAGCGCACGCAACTCAAGAGAGGTTTTCGCGATAAGAATTATACGGGACGGGGAAGGGGTTATTTATCGTTTCAATTCCCCCTCAACGAAGATAAAACAAGTAATACGCGGTTTTCTATATACAACGGCTTTCTCTCTCTCTCTCTCTCTCGGAGCGTGCGTTGTTTTTCTGTTTTTTTTTCTTCTTGCTTCCCACTCGTTTTTTTTTTCATCTTGATTTTCGCGTTTCTAGTCTCTCCCCCTAGACCCGCGTATAGTTCTCGTAATTTTTGTTTTATCTTTCCGGCCGACTTCGAGCTTGAGCGAGGGCGCGCACGCGCGATTGTTTAAATTAATCTCCCGCGTCCCAGTATCGGACAAACACTGGCCGGCCGCTACGGAATCTCCTAATAGATTTTTTTTTGTTTCATAACCGTAATGGCTTTACGACCCCGCGCGCGAGGCCGCGGCGAGCACGCGTATGCTTCGCTATCAGCTTCTAGATAGCTTCTGTACTTCTATTCGCTTCTCCGTAGCCAAAGTGAAAGAAGAGAAAAATTCGTGCTGGCGACTTGTGGCCGAGACACGAGTTCGATTGGCGGACGAAAAAAAAAAACCGTGATTTCGACAAAAGATAGCCGATAAAATTTTTGGCGCACGAGAAAGAAAAAAAAAGAAGCCACTCTCCCCGATCGCTGAATTTTTACCGTATACCTTATCATCTCCGATCCCCAATTTCCGTAAAACAGCTAGAACGCGGAAAAAATTCTAGGAGAGCTTCGTAAAAAAAAAAGTAAGAGAAGAAACGAAACAACGTACGCCAAACAAGGATAAGCATGCCTCGCCCTTTCGTATCGGAAACACATATATATATATATATATATATATATATATACACACACACAAATATCAGAAAAGCCGATGATTCTCGGTAGGGGGCGCAAGGAGTGGGAGCTCCCGCGCGCGTAACGTTCAAAGGACCTTTATCGACGGGCGAGAGAGAGAGAGAGAGAGAGAGAGAGACAGAGAGCGCGAGCGAGAAAGAAAGAGTGGGGCGGTATCGGGGTCGGCCTTCCTCGCTCCCTCCGATATATATAATATATATATATATATATATATATATATATATCTCCCGAATTCTGGCGAGACGCGAATTTATCGTCACGACCGATCGCTTTCCACGCGGTGCGGCTGCTGATGCATCTCGGCGCTCGATCGGTGAGATTGGCGAGTGACGGTGGGTGGGGGGGGGCGGGGGTAAATCTCGCTGGGGATTGGACGCAGGCGCGCGCACACACAAAGGCACACACGACAGCCGCCGCGTCGGAAACCGGGATAAAGCGAGTCCGCGATTGCGACTCGTGGGGGGTGGGGGTGAAGGCCGAGGGAGGGGTGCAACAGCACAGAAACGAATTAGTCCGGGATATATTTCGAGTTCGTGTACGTGTGCGCGTTTGCTGAAAGTCGGACTTCGTGGGACGCGAAATAGTAGTGAGAGAGCGAGAGAGTGACGGAGTGATTAATGCAAGATCTGTCTCATTGCACCTTTTGTGGTGGGTTAGCGAGGAGAACGAGGGGGCGGGGGTGGGGGCGTCGAAGGGTGATTGAATTGTTGCCCGATCAGTTACGTTTCCTGATTGAATTGCGCGCGTCCGATCGGGATTCGATATAAGACGAGAGCTATTTCTTTCATTTCGTATGTCCCGCCCGTTACGCTTTCGACGACGACCGGCGATAATTTTTCTTCGTCGCGCGCAACAATTCATCGATCGCATCGAAAAATTCATCGATCGAATTTTCCATGCATAAATGCAGAAGGACGGCCGCCAATCATTGCCGGCCCTGGAAAAGTTTTCGACGACCGCATTATCATCGAGGACGCGCCGATTATTTCGATTATGCGAGCAGAGCTCGTTGAGACGCGGGCCGGAGGCAGCGTCGCTTCTTCCGCGGCCGTTGAGCGGTAGCGGGCAAGTTGTGCTATGTCGGGCGAAATTAAGCCAGCTTTATTAGACGGCGGAAAAGCCCCCTACAGTCGCCGACAGGCATCGCCGGTTAATTCGATGAATATCCAAATCATCGCTTATTCCCGAGCATTAGCCTGGATGTGTGTGTGTATATATATATATATCTTTCGCCAGTGAAATCTTCCAGTGCCGAAGCGCCCCCGCCCCCTCCCCGCACTCCACGCCAAATCGATCGCTTCCGACGAGATACCCCGCTGACGTGTCGCGCGCCTCGCGCACCAGTCCCGGACCCGGTACCGACGCTCGTCTCCAAAATCGCATTAGCGACGTTTCGATAATCGCTTTTATCGCGATTGACGGGGCGGCGGTGGGAGACGGGAGGTGGGCGGCAGCCGCTCGGGTCGCGGGGGTGGAGGGCAGCCTTCGGCCCCCCTCACTCTTTCCCCCCCTCTCTCCCTCCCTCGTTCGGCCGCGATCGAGACGCCAATTTCGTACCTCCTGAACGCCGCGCCGTTGAAATTTAATCAGCCCCGCGCTCCCCCAACCCCCCATCTCCCCTCTGCCCCAGCGCGATCTCTTCGCGAATTCGATAGCGTTGGTAAACAACGGGACTATGCTACGGCGCTAGTGCGGCTCTTTTTCCAGTGTGCTGCGTATATATATATATATATATATATATATATATGTGCACTTCCGCTTTTCCGCAGTGAATCCTCCTCATTCCGCCTCCTATTCCTCTGCGTACGCGCGCACGGGAGCATTTAACACGTACGCGGACGAGCTGTGCAACATATATATATATATATATATATATATATATATATATATATATATAATTTAATGGAGGCATAGCGCTGAATATCAAAGAGAGAGGCACTGAAAAATTCAACGGCTCCGATGGAGGAGGTGGAGGAGGAAGGATCGTCCGTTTTTCTCCGCTGGGCTCGGCTGGAACGGGTGGGTGGATGATTGGGGGAGGGGTGGAGGAAGGTCGGATTTTCGCGGTAAATAAGGTGCGCTACGTGAACGCGGGCTCTCGGCGCACTTGGCGGAGGGCGTGGGGCGGGGCGGGCGTTCGGGGGGGGGATTATTAATGACGGGCTCCGGGCTTTTTTCCTCATTGAAGGGAGGATCGATGGTCGGATCCCGACGCGGTGTATTCGATAAATAAAACCGATTAATACGACTCTTACGGGGCGGGCGAGCTTTGGCGAGCGCTCGGTAAATTTTCCAATTTTTTTTTTTTTAAATTTTTCAACCGCTTTTTCTCGCGGACGGCGCGCGTGTCGGATGTAGGTCTAGTAGTGCCCCCGGGGGCGCGAGCCTACGTATGCCCGCCTGTATTTAGAGGGCAATTTTCATCGACGCTACGTATATTTTTCATTACTCGATTATCGCTCGTGTTTATTGAAATTCTCCTCGTACGGCAAAACTGGCGTGGAAGCGAAATATTGCCGAAGAAGAGAACCAGTCTCGTATAGCTTGGGTATGGAAAAATAATCGATAAGACCGGATGATTTTCCACGAATGCTATAATTACGATACAGAGCCTTATATCGATATATAGTCTTATAAAAATTGACTTTTTTTTATCTTCTTCACATGGTTAAGTGAAGCCTGAGGAGAGGTCATATTCTATGCTGAGGTATGCAATGATTTTTCAAAGCAAGTGTTACTTTATTCTAAATTACGTAATCATACAAAAAATTATCATTTTTTTATTGTTATTCTTGATACGAGCGTATATTTTTTTACAATAATTTTAGTTTATGTAACGTGAAAATCTTTTACTAGTGAATATTTTGTAGATAGGAAAAATATACGGTGACGAAAGTAGCATAATTCAGGTCAATCTAAGGGGGCTTTTACTAGGGAAACAAGTATATACAAGTTGATTTTTGTCGTATAAGGGGGTCTCTTAAATGAATTCTCGCAACGAAGCAAATCGAATATTTATAAGTTATTTTATTTCATTTATTTTTTGGGTAGATGGACAACTATATTTCTATAATCAGGAGTACAGAGGGAGAAGTTTTTTTGACGATTGTTACATGACTCTGCGTTATATGCGCGCCCGCTGCGACGATGACACAATTTTCCGGGCCAACGGGCGGCGGCGGGTGGGGGGCAGGGAAGGAAAACACTTACGATCAAGACCGGAAGTTACTCGGTGAACATTCGTGGGAATATTACAGTTGTTTTCAGGTAGCCCAGTTCGTGTCCAATCGCGTCAAATCGAAGGAGTCTTATATAACGACTATATTTCATTACGGTGGATTATTTTTCATTTCAGAAAATCGGCCGTAGAACGGACCTTCGGCGATTTTGAAAATTTTTATTCGTGTATTGTAATTCTTACTTTCCGTCGAGCCTAATTTTACGACGTTCCAAAATTATCTGCCTCTTTATACATTTTTTTTCCTCACATTTATCTTACATACGATCAACATTGGCGGAGAATTCGTCGACGCATAATTCGTTTTCGACAATTTAATAAATTCGGACCTTGTACATCTGAACAGAAGTTCTCTTACGGATTAGAAATGCCCACGGTACTGACTAAGTCGTCGTAAGTGCGTTGACATAAATCCCGCGTAGTTAACGCGAAGCCACGCTCTAAAACAGTCTAAACATATAGGGTTCCATGAAAGAAAAAAAAAAAACACGAAAAAATAAATAAAAGAAAAGTTAATGGACCAGAAAGGGAATTCTTAGGTTCTATACGGGGGTCGTCGCGGTACTCGGTGAAGTGTCTCTCGCGCGAGAAGGGGGTGGGGGGGGGGTTTGGGCGTAGGTTGAAATAGAGAAAGAGACATTTTTGTGCGGGAATCCGGCGTAACGACCGGCGGTACGGTTTCGTTACGGCAGCGTAGCACCGCGCCAGCGGAGTATATAGCGTAGTTTATGGGGTGGACGTGAAAGGAGGATACGCGCCCCCCCCCCTCCTCCGCTCTCTGTACGACCAGGGCTGCTGAAATTGTGTTTCTGGGTCGACGCGGAATTTTTAAAAAAGACGTCTCTTTATATCCGGGCGATTGTATGAATGGGGTGGGCAGGGGCGTGGGGGGGGGCGGTGGGGTGCCACGATAATAGAGAATGTATACGATGGCTACGGTTAGAAGTCCACGGGGTGAGCGCGGGTCCCTGCAACGAGCGCGCGACGCGACGTATCGGTTGGAGGGAAATGTTTAAAAGGGGAGCTGTACAGGATTTTTAATCTATAGTATATATTGTATGTATATATATATATATATATATATATATATATATATATGTAACACATTTATGTTTTAATCTTCACGAGTCCGGCAGAAGTTTGGATGGTATTAATATATAGAATGGAAAATGAATATTTATAGGAGAAACGCTAAATCAAGTGAAAATTTAAGTAGGGCTGAGCCTTGTGTGCATAAAGAAGCTAGGGACAATTGGCTTTCATACGCTGAGTGGGAGAGAGAAAGAGAGAGAAGAGGGGGCGGGCAATGAAATATGAATACCAGAAGGTCCGCTAAAGAAGAATATTGTCTATTATAATATGGGGGGCTTATCGCTATTAACCTTTTGGCACTTATATACATGTGTATATATATATATATGGATAGTATTCCCGACATTTTTGAAATTTATGTGTATACGTAACGTATGCGCGCGCTTGCGCGGGGAAATGAGGAACGAGTTAAATGCGCCCTCGAGAACAACTGGGCGGCTAACCGGTGAACCGAAAAAGAGGAGGAAAGAGAGAGAGAGAGAGAGAGAGAGAGAGAGAGAGAGAGAGAGAGAGAACTATTATGGAGAGCAAGGAATAACTGTGCTTTGGGTATGTTATTATATTATATATTCCAGATAGGCCTGCTTAAATCGCGCGACGTCTCCTATGCGTGTGCGCGTGGATTATATATACACGTTTCGCCTCGATTTATGTAAATTTAACGCGCAGCGCGGCGCTGCATTCCTTTCACCGTAAGCGCGGACAATATATTAGATCCATACGCAAGTGTAATTCAGGAAGGTGCTCGATTAGAATTTCAGATTTCGCACGTATACATGTATGTATATAAATATATACGTGTATATTTTGCACGTTGTGAAAGAGTACATTGTATGCAGTTCATATGCGCGCCTTCCGTGTTTTTAGTCAAAAAATAGGCACACCTTGCAGGTGCTTTGGTTTGAAAGCGCGGTCTTTACTTTCTTTTCTTTTGTTGTCGTGTTTTCACTCTGGACAAAGAGCTTAAAGTAGGTTCTCTTAAAAGAAATAACACATTTTTAGTTTGTTAATATTGTTTAGTTTAGTTAATTTTTTATTCCAAGCAGTTTATAAGTAATGTGGTAAAAAAAAAAAACGCTGTACTTATAACATCAATTCAATTTAGATGACTTAATTTTCTCAAATGCGAGTATTTCGATTTTAGACAATTTTTGCTCGACGAGATGGCCGTATCAGATACCGTTGATCGAAGTAGAAAAACCTTTTTTGCTTTCGGCGAGCAATTATTTATGAAGATAGATGAAAACTGATAAAGCGAAAAAAATTATTTTCAAGTTTTATATGGCTTTTAATATATATATATATATATATTTTTTTTTCTTCCTAGTTATAATATCACAATTGTTAATTAACTAGAAATTTCTTTGCATATTCTAAGAGCATTGAAGTAAATTAGTATGTAAATTCCAAAGGGACAAAGTACAACTGTAGTATTTTTGTTTCTTGCAGCTTCGAAAGTTCAATCTTTAAATTAACTTCTTGAGAAATTTTTCACACTTTCCTATTCCTTTTTGGAAAATCGATACGTTTTCTTTTAGCAATATCTACTCGAACGATTCATGATATCGATCAAAAACTGTTGTTGAACGCTGCAGATTCTCAAGTATCCTTTACTTTTAGCATCTGCGTATAAGTGTATAAACGAAATGCTACCGCGATTAAAAATACAATTAAGCTCGCCTCCCCCATTCCCGCAGCCAAAATCGCTCGATAAAATTCATCCATATTAAAAGGTATATATTTTTACAATGGAATATCGAAAGAAAAGTGAGCGATGGATATCTGTGCACTGGATTATATAGACGTGTATATATATATATAAATATACAGACCGTGTTTGTTGCGAAATGAAGTTTTAATTGGAATCCAATGACGGGGAAAAATATCATTTGGAAGAAAAAGCGCGAGCGAGGGAGCGCGCGCGCAATTTCGGGGGCCAAATTGAAAAATATACACCGCGTACGCGCGCGTCGAATTGAATTCCATTTTTGAAAATTACGCGGCAGCAATACAAAAACAATTATTATTATAATAACGGCCATGCGTCGTGTGTGTATATACATACATACATATATATATGTGCAATATATACAAAACCGCCGAGATAATGATTGACGCTAAAAGCACAAGAGCGCGCGATCGGCGGATTTCGCGGTTATTCGTTCTGTCAGCTCTTCTTTTTTTTTTTTTTTTTTAAATAATCCTTTTCTCTTCTCCCTTCCTGTATATATGTATATATATATATATATATATATATATATATATATATATATATATAATATATGAAGATATTCGCATATTCCATTTTTTTCGGCTCGCCATCGAAATTCCTTTCTTTTTTTTTTATTGCTTTATTTTCGGCGTGTGGGAACGCGGTGTGGTCTACCGACGTAAAGCGACAGGAGCGGATGGGAGGGAGCGAGGAGAGAGAGAGAGAGAGAGAGTGAGAGAGAGAGAGAGAGAAAGGGAGTACGAGAGGGGTACAGAATGAGATCTATATATAGAGTTGAAGTGAGAGGGTGAGAAAATAAAGCGCATGCAAAAAGGAACAGTTGGCTCGCCGATATCGATTTGGCTTTTGTTTGGTAAGGGTCGGAGGGAGGGAGGGGACGGTTGGTCTTATTGAGAGGATATTCAATTGGAAGCAACAAAAACCAGATGGTGCTAACTTACAGTTCCGATCGCGCGCATTTAAAACACACGCATACGCGCCTCGCTGTCCACTTTTTTCGAAAAAATTGAAGTCTCAAATTATGTCTGTGTGTATATGTGTATATACATCAGAGTGTATCGGCATTTTCATATAGCCTCGAATTATCCATACAAAATGTAAAACTTAAATTTCCAAATAATTAGTAGTCCAGCTTTACCTGATAAAAATTTCATAAAATAATAATTTTTTTCTTAATAATTCGCAGCCCTAACAATTTTTAAATGTATTTATTCATTTTTTTCAATTTCTTCGCGAAACATGAAAAATACAATAGAAGAATTTCTACAAAATTCTTTTTTATTCAATTTAATTGGCCGTAGGAAATTTTTATCGTAAAAATTCTAATGTGTAGTACACCCATTTGATCAAAGACACAAAAAGTCTAAGAAGATGACCATATGTATCTCTATCAAATTCACCATGTCATCGAATTACTGGGTCCTGTCCAATTTTATCTAATAATTTTTATCTTACACGAATCCTGAAGTATTGATGTATACTGAATTCGATCGTTTCTCATTCCTCCAATTGCGCCGCAACGGCAAACGCTTTCTGCTCCATACAATCCTCCTGGTTATAAAAAATTTTTTCTTCGTCCACCCTTCAATTGAACAAGAAATAAACAAAAAACACAACAAAAAAAAAACTTCCGTCGAATAAATGCATCAATCGGCCAATTTCTGATCCCTCCGAGTAGCCTAAAAAGACAGAGGAAAAGGTAGACGGGCGCCTGATGCATTAAAACAATTCCGCGTTGACTCTTCGTACCTCGAGATTTTCTATAGTATGTGTGCGTACATACTCACGGCCAGAAAGAGAGAGAGAGAGAGAGAGAGAGAGAGAGAGAGAGAGAGAGAGAGAGAGAGAGTGTTAGCAAAGTATGTTTTACGTGATCAGAAATACGGGTAAGAAAATTTTCTTAAGTTTGTCCCCGTCGGCGGGAAACTCGATTTTCCTCTCTTCTCCTTCTCTCTCACTCTCTCTCTCTCTCTCTCTCTCGCTCGCTCTCTAATATATATATAATGGGAACAAAGTGTACCGAAGTGTACACTTATTAAAGAAGACTAACGACCCGACGCCCCGCGTTACTTGCCGCGCTCGCGCTCGCACCGTCTGTTTCAACGCTCTTCCGGTCCTCTCGCCCCTCTGGTTTTTTTTTTTTTTTTTTTTTTTTGTTGCCTCTTCCACGCGCGTTGGCGCGAGCTTATCCGGACTTCGTCGGTTCTGTTTTTCTCGCGAACACGTTCCTCCGATTCTCGACCAAATAACTGGGCGTCGTTGCGGCATCTCCTTGGACACTCGTATGTAATCACGTATGAATTCGAACGGTTGTTTATTCGTGTGCGAGGTTTCGCGTTTTGGACTTGGTTAAAGGAGGCTGGAAATTTTTGTCGAAAAATTTCTCAAACTATATACTGCCGGAAGGTGGGAAATCTCGGTCTACCGTAATTGCCCACTGTCTTGTTGGAATTCCGAAAAAAGCTTTCTTTCCATGATTCTCTGTATTTGCATCTCTCTCTCTCTCTCTCTCTCTCTCTCTCTATCTCTCTCTACGTATTATGTATAATTTCCTTTTTATAAATCCGTATATAAAAAGAAAGAAGATAGATGCGTTCATATTAACGCTTCTCCTCGCCTTTCCCTCTCTCACTCGCGCGCCTTCATGACCCGAGCGCGGAAGATTCTAATACGTGCCTTTGGTTTTTGATAATAAGCCCTAGAATTTCAATCCGATGCCCTGGCCGTTGATGCGCGCTCCGCGCGCATCTTTCCTCTCGTTGAATTTCTAAAATACCGAACAACCTCTCGGTTTTTTTTTCCTCGACCGACCAGCGAACGGAGAGCTAGGTACGGAGCGACGCGTGAGGAGGGGGGGGGAGGAAAAAGGAAATTTATGCTAATTAAAAACTGTATGCGCGCTGGCTCATTCGACAGTCATTTAAATGCAAAAGTCCATTAAAAAAAAAAAATGTAAAATCACACCGCGGCTCGTTAAGAATGAAAAGCAGCGGCAGCGGCGCAAGCGGCAGCACTCGTGTTTACGCCGATGAAACGATTAATTTTATACATATATATATATATATATATATATATATATATATATATATATATATATAGATGCGTCTGTGATTGCTTAATTAGATATATACGCAGGCACCATTCTCTGAAAGTTTATTTCTCTCTATCTCTCTCTTTCTCTCCCTTTGCGTGCCGCAATCGTCAGTATTAGTCGCGCATCAGCGATCAGGGACCTCACATCGTGAGCATATAACTATGTGTACTGTATATAAAAAGGAGAATTAGCATAAGTCGCCGGTCCGTACATATACGTGTATACCGAAAACGCAAGCTCCCTCCCTCTCTCTCTCTCTCTCTCTCTCTCTCTCTCTCACTGTTTCTTATCTCGTAATAAATTCCTCACTTCCGCAGTAGTCACCGTACAAGCATGAGCATAATGTGCGTGCGCGCGTGCGTCTGTACGTGTACGTGTACGCTGATACTTTGAGAAGTGTAAAAATCCCAGAGCTCAAGCTATATGTGTGTGTGTGTGTGTGTGTGTGTGTGTATCTTATATCTTCTGCAACGAGGCGACCGGAATCCTCCTCGCCGTCTACGCCGTCGATTCATTGTCGGACAGAGGCGCAAAAAAAGAATAAGACCACCTCTCCCCAACCTCCAACCAGGCTCTCCGATATTATTTTTCACTCCGCGGCACTATGAGCGAGAGCGCGTCTCGAGGTGGGCGCGGTCGTGAGACATCCCTCCACCCTCCCGTCCCGCCGGCTCCAAGAAATATATGTATATATCGCGCACGCGAAAGCGACGACCTCCGAAGGAGGCGGTACGCAAATCGCGGCACGAGGCGGGGGTGGGGTAAGAGTGCGCGAGACCCCTCGCGCTCACTTCGAGAAAAAAGTGGGTACACACACACACACACACACACACACACGCACAAAATTTAGAGCTCGAGGCGCCGATAAAAACCGCTCGTCCGAGAGAAGGAGGGAGATGGAAAACGGAAAATCCTGTCGTTCCTGACGGAGAGCCTCCCTCGTCCCCCTCGCGCTCAACCCTCACGCCTTCCGGCTGTAGAGAGATCTACGCACGTATGTTCACGCGGACATACTCTCTCTCTCTCAACCGGTAGTGCTGCACCGACACCGCGCTCGCGCGCACGCACGCACGCGATTCTCGTATATATGTAACATGTAACGCGCTCGCGAGCGTGACCGATGGCGTCACATCCGGTCGGTCGGGGTGGGGGTGGGGGGTATGGGGAGAAGGTACACACTCCAGAGGGCGGGAGAGAAAAGAGCCCGCCATTGCATCCCGTCGGAGAGAGAGGGAGGGGGTGCGAGGAGCGAGCTCGGCTGCTCGCGCGCGGTGCAGTATATATGCGATGCGTACATACGAAGCGACCATATACAGTCGTATATAATACGAAGCGAAATTTCGGACAGCCGCAAGACGAATGGGTTTATTTGATGTTTGTTTTTTTTTTTTTTTTTTTTTTTTTTTTAATAGGCGCTGTGCCACTGTCGAGCCGAGCCGCGTTAATCCTTAATGGACCTTCGCCCGTGTTTTCCTACTGACCGCGCCGTGGTTATAGTCGTGGGACTGATTAATCCCCTTCGCCTCCTCATTGGCGGCAGATTCCTCTATCCCTCTTTTATTGTTCTCCGCGCATTTCGTCGATCGAGTTCGAGGCGAAAGGCCGCGCTTACGGTTCCCTCGAGCTCGAGCAACGCACGCCGGCTACGTCTTACGAGAACGTGTTTTTATTTCGTGACTTGGTAGGAAAGTTTTTTTTTCTGCTTTTTCTATCCCGACATTAATTTTAGGATGACGACGTTTTGGAAAGAGAAATGTGTAAATTTATCGATAAGGCGGAGTTTTGATATTTTGAGATTTTTAATTTATTACTCTTAAGCAGCGTTAATTTTCTTTCTAATTTATGCTTAATGATATTATTTTCTATTTCTAACGATTCTCTACTTTTTTTTCCTACGGTATTATAGGAGATTAACGGTGTCGACGTTCACGCAGCGATAAAAATTACACCGGCCCTGAACTCCAAAATAAAACTAGTCCAGAACTAGTTGCGTTTTTTCATTTTTTTTCCTCCTCTTTGATGCTCATTGCCAAACCGCTGTGCAGCTCAGTACACAAAAGGAGCACACTTCTGTCGCTAGACCGACGGAAAGCTCGATAGAATTCTCAAGAAGCCGCCAACGTTTCCAAAATCCTATTCGTACGAACTACAAGGCCACGTAAACCGCGAGTTAACGGTAATTTCAGTATTTGCAATTGGGATTTTGTTTTATGGTTTTTTTTTTTTTTTTTTTGGTCAAATGCGAACACAAAAACTGTGCGTCCATGTGCTCGATGAAAAAAGAAGAAAAAAAAATAAATGGTCTCCATCGACGGATTTCAATTGAACGTATCGCGAAGATAGTTGGATATTCGCCAGTTATTACTTCTGCGCGAGTTCACGATGCCCCGTTTCATCGTCGCCCGATCAAAGAATGGAAATTCGCTTTGAATTATCGATGATAATACTCCATCATTGGATACTTGCGCATACGCAATGAATCTCTCGACGCTCCATAATCACGATTTTAATGCCTCATTTCCAAATACTGATTTTTTTTTCTTTTTTTCCCCCTCACTTTCGTGTCCCACTCGTGAGAAATTATCCCGGCTTTTTTTTTTTTTTTTTTTTTTATTTCTCAACGACCGATCGCCGAGTGTTTCTTGAGAAATTCCCTCATTCCTTCGCTTCGAGCTCTCGTCAGAATTGTCAACGGACAAGCGCCGGGGCGCCCTAATTGAAGTGGCCCCTTCAAACGAGCCCCGTCGCGCCGCACTTACCGATCCTCGAGCTACCGGATATGGACGACGGACTGGGCCCCCCCCCCCCTCGCAGTGCATCGGAGATGTCAGTTCCGCTGGAGCGAGGGAGACGCGTGGCGGAGGAGCGCAACAGACCCGAGCCCCAGTGCATCGGGCGTATCCGGAATTCCGCCGAATCCCCACCCCCATCGCCCCGCTCATCATCCTCGTCGCCGTCCATTCCATTTGTTCGAGTAGCCGCATGCTGGCACACTCTCTGTCTCTCTCTCTCTCTCTCTCTCTCTCTCTCTCCTCTCTCTCTCTACCTACCTCACCCACTTAGGCGGGAGCAGTCGCGCGTACCTATACGTCCTAATTCGAATTGGACCTCGGTTATCTAACTGTACATAACCACCTCAGGGCTACTCTCTCGCCTACTTCATCCCGTGGGAGTGGGGGGGGGGGCGCGAGAGGGTGGAAGAGGGCGGAGATTCGACTTGACTCTTGGCCGTCCCGATCGCCTTAAGAGCCCCGATGCGCGTTTGATTATACGTTCCACGGTCCCGTGCGTCGGTTGGGTTCGATCGAGAGCCACGGCGCACTTTCCATCCTATTACTTGTGAACCTCTCTCTCTCTCTCTCTCTCTCTCTCTCTCTCTCCCGTTGACCGAGGCGCACTTATGGTTGTGCATCGTCAGCGTCGCACGTGGGAGACTTTCGTGAGCCCCGGCGTATCGGTCATTCGAGATGCTTATCAGGGCGCTTTGGTTCCTTTTGCGCGCGTATACCGGCGCGACTGGTAACATTCCATACACCATGCACGTTTGGGGAATAACAGTGGCGAGGCTCTCGATCGACCCGCCATTCTCGACGCAAACGAGGAGAGAGAGAGAGAGAGAGAGAGAGAGAGAGAGAGAGAGAGAGAGAAAGCGAAAGAGTCAGAAACAGAAAGTCGATCCCTAATTTTTTTTTGCCAGAAGGGCAGGCGCCCCGCGCCGCAGGAAAAGGATGTAATCCCCTGTTTTATCGGTGTCCCGGGCGGGGAGGGGGCGCGGTCAGCGATGCGACAGCCGTTTTGCTCGCCGAGACCTATTGGGATACACATGGGCAGAGACTGGTGAACGGAGAAATCGGGCGGGGGAAGGGTGAAAGAGAGAAGACAGTAGAGAGGAACAGAAGACGAGGCCTAATCGGAGGAGAATCTTCGAATTGGATTTTCCGGCGTTTTCGAGGATAGCAGTATATAACGCTCTCTCATCTCTTCATCGTTACGTCGCGGAGTTTTTCTTTGTGGTTGTGTATATGTGTGTGCGTGTGTTTATTACCCCTATATCTACAGGGACGGAGAGTCAGAGGCGTCGCATCGTCGGCTCCCTTTGTCCGTAACCGGTTGACGTCTTGGTTCTCTCTTTCTCTTCTTCTTTCTTAATAAAAATCAAGTTCTCTCTCTCTCTCTCTCTCTCTCTCTCTCTATCTCTTTCTCACTCTCGCACTGTCTGTCCGGCGGCTCGCACTCACGCGTCGCTAGATCGAAATCATCGTTTAATATAAATACAGCGGAGCGCAGGCAATCGTCGCTAAGCCCCCTTCGATAGCTCATAACTATGTATATATATGATGCCGGGTACGATGTATTTTGGAGTACGAAAAATCGTGCAATCCCCTCCCCCCCCCCGCCCGACTTATATTTATCTCAGTTGCGCGATAGAGAAATAAAAGGGAGTTTCTAGCTTGTAGGCTCGTTCATAGATTACGTCTTGCGTTGAGAGCTTTTTCGTTGGTGGCGTTTTCTGGACATTACCTTCTCGTCGCTGATTGTGAATTTAGATATAATGTATCGGATTTGCTCGGACACACCATACACACACACACACACACACGCATATAAATGATGGATAGAGTCGCGCAGGTACTCCGGGTAGTATAATAAATAATTTATTTCAATATATATATAGCTATCGGTTGCGCGGGAACAAGGAGCGACGAACTGCTTATAAAAGGAAAAATTCTCGAAACTATACATTTGCATATATTTGCCGCGCGAACGCGGTGTCTGTGTGCGAGCGTGTGAGCGCGCGCGCGCGGTCCGGTCAGGCAAGGCGCGCACGTCGGGTAATGGGTCAATTAAGCAAAATTATTCGATAATCTTGAGTAACTGGGGGGGGGGGCGGAAAGGAGAGAAATAGTTGTAATGCGATTAATAAAGATTTATCATCGGGCGGCTCGGGGGGGGGGGTAAAACGTATTTTTAACTACAGGCTTATATGATAAAACGCGAGACTGTTAACGATTCACGGCCGATTTCTGCGCGCGCTAAAAGCGTTATTTCGCATCTGTTTCTGTCTCTTCCTCTCTCTCTCTCTCTCTCTTCTTCTCTCTTCGTACACTGGTAGCTGTAGCTGCGCGAGGTCCTCTATAAAATTCAAATCTATATCTCGGAATGGTTTGAGATTGGGAGAGGAAACGAGCAGCTGAGAGAGCGACGGGCTTGTCAATTTTATAGCGAATACATCTATGTGTGTGTGTGTGTGTGTGTGTGTGTGTGTGGAATCGCAGGGAGGGGGGCGTAAATCTAGTGGAACTGCTGTTTGGGAGCGGGTGCGCGGGGAAAGGGAAGCCTAATCTCATACGGTATTTCCGGTATTGCTGCCGCTCGTCGCGCTGACTATTCGCTTTGGCCTCGGCCTGCCGTCTCCCTCCACCCCCCCTCTCTCTCTCTCTCTCTCTCATTCGTGATTTGCAAGGCGAAATTCCGAATTAAAGGCGAATTCAATCAGTGGGAGCGGCGAGCGTGGAATCAAAAGAAACAAGCAGAGGAGAAAATAACTCTCGAGCCTCTATATCCCTATCTCTCTCCGTCTCTCGCTATCTCTGAATCCCAGCCTCCCCCCTTACGTCCGCCCTCGCCATCCCAGGGGCAAATTCGCCGCGCCGAGCCAAACGCTTTATTGCTCATTTCCTTCGAAATAACAAAGGAACTCGGTAGTGAGGGAGGGAGGATAGTAGATCGCCACCATCTCCCTCGCTCTCTCACTATCTTCTTCATCTTCTCCTTCTTTTCTGTCTTTCCCGGGAACTTTCGTCCGTCGTCATTTTCGCGAAAGCGTATATGGAGAGAATGAGGAAGGGTCGGACGGGGGGGGGGAGAAAGAAGGAAAGGTCGTATTAAGTGTCAGGCACGTACATATCATCGCGCTCGACGCGCACCCGCGCCGCCGGCTGCTGCTCTGCAGTTGCCGACAAAGGTACTCGCGGGGGAGCCAGAAACTTTTGACTTTTCTGTCTTTCTCCGTCTTTCCTCCCCGTGTTGCCCCACTCGCCTTCTCTATCTCCGTTCCGGGAACCAGCAAGGAAGTAAAGTGGCGTGTATATATATATATATATATATATATATATATATATATATATATATATATATAATCCTACATTCTCTATTCCACCTGGAGCTGCTGCTGCTGCCGCTGCTACTACTTCTACCTTCCACATTTTTTCCCTCCTTATTTTTCGCAGCCGTGTGCGCGAGCGGCATCAGCTCCTCTATTGCTCTACGTGCCGCCATCGAGGATATGGAGGAGGATGGAGAGCGTAAGAGAGAGGAAGAGAGAGGAAGAAAGAGACCGAAGTAGAGAGAAACTTATCGCATCTCTCCATCGGCGCGCAGTTTCTTCCTCCTTCTCTGATCTCTCTCTCTCTCCCTCTCTCTCTCTCTCTCTCTCTCTGTCTCTTTTGCGATCCTAGGTCAAATGCCTATATATGTGTAGTGAAAGGGGGAATATAAAGAGAGAGAGAGACGGGAGGGGGGGAAGAAATAGTCGAGATAGTGCCGCGATATACGGGATGGAAAATTGGTACGAGTATCATTCCATCCGATATCCATCAAGATATAGCTAAGTACATTTTATATATAGAATATCCAGTTCCACAATCATGAGGGGCATTATAAAGGCAAAATTCAGCTTCTTCATCGAGCTTTCTCTCCCCGCGATGTTTTCAAACTTTTATGCCTTTGTAATGCTCTAGGCGTTCCATTCCAATTATTATACGGGTGAATTAAGATTAGATTCATAAATACCAATTTTCATATAGAATTCTATTTCGAGCGCTCATGGTACACACCCTACTGTATATACATATATATATATATATATATATATATCATAATAATTCATATATAATATATCCATTTCAGAGAATGAATGAGAGAGACAGAGAAAAGAGAGATCCTCTCGCGGAAAAATTCAATATATTAGCAACAAAATCGATTTCGTCATAATTAAAATTACACGTCTCTTCCTGTATACCCAGAGAGTGTGAGAGAGAAGGAGTGGGGGCAAAACAATATCAATAACAATAAATATCGCTGTAATTGAGTTTGGGATATCTAGAACAGATATCTTGTTATATAGAGGGCGCACGTAACTATCTCAAATTATCTTATTAGTTCCAGCAGCGTTATACCAACTAAAATTAAATCAAAACTTAGAGCATCTCTCTTTCTCTCTCTCATATGCACATACATACGCACACACATGCTTCGCAGTTGCGAGAGTTTGGTAAATATGTTTTTATAATTTTCCTCGAATGTAGAGGTTCTATGTTCCGTTACGTGTGTGCTTTACGCGTCTCTAGCATCAGTATATGCAGGTAGCTTGTATATACTATACAAGGCATTGGTCTTCATAGCCTAACGAGGAGCTTAATCATAGATCTCGCGGGACACATCTTCCCGTTGCTACTCTCTCTCTCTCTCTCTCTCTCTCTCTCTCTCTATCTCTCTGTCTCCTCTCCTGGTTTTACTTATACATGTACGCCGCGGGCTACCTATCATCAATAAGCACTATAGAATTAACGTCTTAGCATGTATGGGTGTATAGATAACATAGTTCTGCATCCACAGACAACGGATTTGATCGTGATTCATCAGGCTGAATATATGATGATCACAGCAGAGCTGTTGCAGTAACAGTTGCCCATCGCAAGGTAATGAAGGAAATCTCTCCTGCTTTCCTAGATTCTCATCGCGTCAGATTTATTCAAAGAGCAATAGGTATCTGAAATGATGTAGAAGAGAACAAGTATTATTTTAAAAATGCAAAATAGCTAAGTCATTGTATCTTTAATGTTCATCGAAGCAGCTGATGAAGATAGCCTATATGAACAAACATACGGGACTCAGCCGGTCGCGTTTGACTGCGACTACCGTGCTCAAATTGTAAAATTGGCAGCAGAAATTAGATACAGTTTGAACAGATGCTTTGCACAAGACAAGGATTTGGCAGGATGCGATCTTCTAGTTTGATGAACAAATATTGTCGCCTGGATTTTTCTAAATCAGACCCAACATGCACTCCGTTCTATATTTAGAGCAGCAAATAATCAGTTGTTTACTACGAACACAAGTTCTTCTTTCTTGAAGATTATAATGTTGGGCATTATTTATAGTTGTATTGAACAATTACTTGAGCAACATACACTTAATACATTACTTATGTAGACATTTATGTAGACATTCTTTACTTTCATATTAGACATTGCTTTCAGAGTGCGTTTCTCCAGAACTGTTACTAGTCTAGAGGTGTTGTTGGATTTCAAATTGATCTAACTTGCACGGGAGTTCCACTTGAGGCCAATTAATCAAGAAATTTAACGAAGGTCTGAAATAGTCTTCAATTCGTCCGAAAGTACACCACTGAGACTTAACATAAGCAGTTGACTAAAGTGTCGTTATTCCCTTACGTGGATCATTGCTGGGTAATCGTGTTGGAGACTTCGTAGACGTTCATGGGTCATTGCATATAAATTCAGAAATGAGAAAACTTCGGTCTACACTGTGTGAGGGATTTCTGATCTAACAAGAATCTCATTCCGTGTAAAGAAACAAGGCATTGCCAGTGTGCTGACCATGGTGACGTTGTTTTTCTGCTGCATTCTTGTATAATGATTCGAACCTACAATATTTTATTGTTTTAGAATATTTTGATTGTTTTATATCTAGATATCTTTTCAGGTATATCTTTATACTTATTGACGGACATGACAAAAGAATATCTCTGCATCCTTTAATCTAAAATTTGTAAATGTTCCTTAAGTTCAATGTGCGTATTTCTGAAACTTCTTAGCTGCTCAAATTCGCATTAATTCATCTCTAAGCAGATCAGCTATATGTTAGCTTCTATTGCATTGCCCTTATACATATTAGTTTTAAGTATGCAATATGCATGCATTGAAGAAATAACTGACTTTAGAACTACAGTGTATGAGTTGTTGTGAGAACATAAACTTTTGGTTGATTATTTGATAGGTGTACGAATGTTTCTTATATATTTGTATTGTTAGGTCTACTATTGATACATTATGTTATATTACGTTATATTCATATAACATTATGTACATTATATCATATTCACATTTATTTCATTGCAATAACTTTGAAAGATTTTTGCAATTTTAATCGAAGTAATTTTCAGATTTGTGAAGTGATTTATAACATTTAATGAACTTGCAACTTTTGCGCAATCATATCAGCAACATTACAGAAAATATTCCTGTATTTTTTTTTATTGTCTTTATTTTATTCAACTACTATTTTATTTTTGAATCGTGTTTACACAAATAAATTTACATATCTATGTTTCTGTTCCTTCTCCAACGTGGAGACAAGTTGCGACGAAAGACCGTCTCCTTTGTAGTTTTAATCCCTTCCGTCTCTTCAAAAACTGCGTCCCCCTTTGTGAATGAAATAATAATAATAATACTTTCTAATACTTTGAATTAAACGAGCTCGCGTAAGCTTACGTGATATTTTAGCGTCTTCTATAAATACACATATACACCTAATTAATGTGCCTTATCTCTTTTTCTGTTCCAGGTGAGTGCCAACTAGTGAGCGGTTCCTTTAAAAGCTCGTGACCGGGTTTGGGAGGGGGTCAGCAAGTTGGAGAGAAGAAAAGTAAGTCTCCCTCTCTAAATCCGACCTATATTTTCTTTTCCCCCCGGGCTGACTGCTAAACGAGAAAAAAGGAAACAGTGTTGAGGAGAATTGCCCTTCTTCGCTTACTCTCTTTGTGGAGCACAATTGCTCCAGATACACACATATATAGATACCAGATTGGACTGCTTACATCTTATGTAACTTTATGCGATGTTAATTCATTAAATATATATCTATGTGTACAGGACAACTGGGGAAGAAAGTTTTTTATACAGCGTCAGGGAGGTCTAGAATGACGCACTTCCCCCATTTTTCTTTCACCCTCTGAGCTTTGCCCGTTTGAACCCCCGGCCACCTTCTCTCGACCCTTTTCTCGACCGAGTGACTAAGGCTAGCGAGGAACGAGAGAGAAAAGTAAAAGAAAACGGGGCGAAAGGCGGAATAAGAAGAGAGAAAGAGAGAACGACCGACGCTCCGCTTATTTTCAGTGTCCCTCTACACGGGCGCGCTCACATTCCGGCCGACGAATTCGCGCATTCGAAGCTCCAGACTCACCCCGCCTCCCCGTCCTCGTCCCGCAGCCTTGCCACCCTCGTAAGTCTGCGCGCTGTCGCGTTATTTATTTATTTATTTATTTTTTTTTTTCATCCTGCAGAGCCGCCCTTGCCGCGACCAGACGGCGACGTATCCTTTAGCAACGTACAGACTAACGCCACCCCTCCCATCCGCCAGCGCCACGCTCCCCATCCATCGTGGCGCGGCGAATTCGCGGGAGAGACGCGCCGAGGGTCGCAGACGGGGGACGAGTGCCTCTGTCATCTTGCGCGCGGGGGTTGCGGAGGGATGGGGGGGGAGGGGGGCAATACGCGTGGTCTCGAGTGCGCGCGGTGACGCGTGCGCGGCTGTTACATCGGGGTGAATTCACACCACTCGCCCCGCTCGTGCCTTTCCTTGGCATCCCGCGCGCGATCGCGATATAGCACGTTGCGGCTGACGTGCAACGATGCTCGCTTTAAATTGGCTCTTTTTAATTAGCGAGCGAGGCGTCCTTTTTGGGGGAGCAGGAGTTTTTTTTTTTCGTTTTTCATCTCGCAGATATGTACTGAGCCAATTTCGTGTAAATATATTACAACGTAACCAACAGATCGTACGACTTTGTATGTTCATCAGAAAAGATACAAGTTTGGATATTGCACTGTTATGTGTAGGCTGAAGTACGGTTTCTAACGAATGTTCCATTACACAAAGAATTATTCAGGATCTATATTTGAACTATGCGCAAATGTTGAATGCTTGGGTGCGTACGATGTACGGTGGCCGCTTCGCGGTATACCTATGGAAGTTGAACACATCTGCCACCAGGCGGCGATACGTAGATTTGAGCTGGCACGTACCAAAACATTTTTTGCTCTGTATTATAATTGGAAGTATTAAACATGAACAGTTAACCGAGTCAATTTCAAATAATATTTACTTTTAATCTATACTTGAATGTTGAAAGATTCTTGGTGAATGCATATTTTTATTTATATAAATAAATATATAAAAAAATATTATATATATATTTTTTATATATTGTTTTTTATATATATATTTTTATATATTGTTTCATTTATATACATATCATTTTTAATTTTCCAATTACTTGCTTCTAACGCAGGTACAGAAGTGGATTGTTTACCTCGTAAGGCAATTCGTGCTCTATCCAATGAGATGAACAATAACAACAAATTTTCAAAAACAAAAGTTATCCGTCAGATAGGTATCTCGTGCGAAATCGATAGGAAGGGAATGCCAGTTAAATGTTTTTAATCCCTTTACGATACTACTATACGCGCTGTATTCGATGGCCCTTAACAACGCGGTCGTCGAACATTTTGTTTCTTCCCTTTGCCGTTAAATATGTCTGGGAGGGCGGCGGGGTTTGCACATTAAATCCCATCTAGCAGACTTGCGAATTCGAGCTTAACTTTTTGCGGTAGCGCAGGCATTTTCGTGTGTATATATATATATATATATATATATATATATATATATATATTGCGGTGGTTCGGCGGAGGGAGGGTGGCCGTACGACGCCTGCATTATGTTTCCTATATACGAGAGAGGCAGAGACAAGACATCCGATCTCGAACGTATAGAGCGCCACGTCGGGGTAAATAAAAGCGGCTTTCGTCGTGGGGTTAAACGCGTTATTCTCCCCCTAGTCCCCCCCTCCCCAACCGTCCCACTGTACCTCTTGCTGCCCTCTGGCATTTTAAGAAAGTAAAGAAGCAAATAAGAGAAATTTTCAGAGAGTTGTAGTTTTCTCGCTTTATACGCGGCGAGAGGAGGCTTTATTTTTCTCCACGCGCCGTATTATTCACGGCAACGCCTCTCTATCTATCTCTCTGCTCTCCGTGCCTCGGCGTCTATTGGAAATACTAGGCATTACTCTCTATCTCTCAGCGCTCCCTCACATGAAACTCATCGCGTCAATTTATTTGCCATCATTCGGAGAACCTGCGAGCAACCTCTCGAGCAATCGAATTTCGAACGATCGATCTCGGCCGAGTGTCGAAATAAAATTTTTTTCCCAGGACAGAGAGAGAGAGAGAGAGAGAGAGAGAGAGAGAGAGAGAGAGAGAGAGAGAGAGGGAGGGAGAAATAGTCAGGAACGACCTGTGCGGTCGTCCATATAGTTGTAGATACATAGACGTATACATCTATAGTTCGTCGTATCGCTTCACATACGGGAGGGGGCGTCGTTCGCTCTGTCTGCCGCGCAGCTCTCGTACGAACGCGAACGACGGCATCGGCGGCCAAACCTGCCGAGAGCTCGGTGACGAGGACGAGAGGCGAGGGCGGACAGAACGGAAACCAGTCGGGCGCGAATTCTCCCCGTTACCGGCCGATTTCATTATTACGCGACTTTCGCCGCGGGAGGGCACGATTCGATTTCGATCGATGGTCGAGAATCGCCCGACGGCAGTCCCGACGGCGCTAGGCGGCCCCTCGTCTCCATTGCGGCGCGAGCCCTCCTCGCGAGTTCCTGGGCCGCGTTGGCCCGATCGTCGTCCCTCTCTACCTGCCCCTGGCTCCGCGCACTCAGTCGCACACGGCGACTAAACCGGTTCGTCGGATCCGTCTCTCGTTCAGCCGTTCTCTCTCTCTCTCTCTCTCTCTCTCTCCTCCCTCACTCTCTGCTCGAAAAGTCCCTCGCGCCAAACGAAATCCTCCCGCTCGGCCGAGCGGCGTCGCGACGGCGCGCTCAACCTCCCTCCCGCAGCTCGGCGAATTTCCATTTTCGTGTAAAATTGTAATCAACCGCCGCCCGCCCTCTTTCTCCGTCTGCCCCTCTCCGTAACGGTTTCCCCCGCGCTTTCTCTAGCTCTATAAACTCCCAGCCTTTTCCTGCACGCGTACGTGTATATGTATAGGTAGAGGGCCGCGCCGTAGTGCCCGGGGCGCCCGCGAAAGATCCCTTCGTATGCACTCGGGCGGATAGCGCGGGGGCGTAAAAAAGCTCACGGCGTAAACTGCGTTCAGGAGTCCGGGCGGGGAGCTCGTCCTTCGCTGGGGCGCAGCGACAAAGACAGCGTCGGATGGTGCCTCATTTTCATATTAAATTTTGTTTAGTTTCCTGGAAGGGCGAGGGGTCGCGCTTTCATCCCGCGACCTTAAACTGATAGGGTTTTTACGTTTTGAGATTGTCAAATTGTTTTTTACTTGCGCCTATCGAAATTTTTTCTTCTAATACGGTCGTATGGAGACGAAAAAGTCGTATGCAAGGAGAAAAAAAAATACCAAAGAAGCCTGATAATAAAGATGTATTTTCATAGTACAAAGATCGTGGATTAGTTGCGTGGTTGTTCCGAGTATCAATTATACCGAGTAAAATAAAGTACACTTTTGACCACGACTAATTCCATGTGTTTCTGCGAACAGCGTCGTGTAACAAACTCCCATCAATAACTTTAACGTTGAAACACTATTGTTTGCACTTGTAGTGGCAAATTTTTCAAGACCAACCACCCTCTAATCTTATTTTATCATCTTGCCGCCCGTTAAACCCGTCGAATTTCGCCGTGAACACATGGCCAAGAGTCGTCGAACGAGCGAATCTAATCGACAACTGGTTCGTTTGGCGACCCGATTAAATCGCCATGCCGTTCCAAAATTCAATTAGCGCCAGCGACATCGCGAGCTAAATCGCGACGATCTCGGGCGCGACTCGCGATTCGATTTTTCGTCCCGCGTCTAGCGCGCGCGCGCGCGCGGAGGAAATTGTCGGAGCGCCGAAATTAACCGGCCGAAACAGCCCGCGCTTGACGTAAATTGCACTGGCGGTAATAAGCGGTCGATGACGTTTCAGCCACGGCGGCGAATGCGAGCGCGCGATCCGCGGGGGATTGAAGGGCGCGGGTAGGGGGCGCGAGGGACAGCATCGCGCGCTTACACGCGGACATTCCCTACCATCCGGAACTTGGCGCATCGTTGATGGTCGAGTGTATGTGTATAGTATATATATATATATACACATACGTATCTGTATCTACCTGTATATATTGCCCTCTTTACGGTCGTATGCGGGGCTCGTGTAAATTTTCCATCAGCGGATCCATGCAAAAATCAGGAATTTCATAGCCCCGCGACCCGCGTATTGACGAGACGCGCTCTGTCCCACGGCGGATGCGCAGGGCGAGAGGAGGGGGGGGGGGAAACACGCGCGACGAGTCTCGCAGAGCTCGACGGTTGGCGGGCCGGGGCGCGCGGAAGGAGGGAGGGAACGAATCCAATGAATTTCGTGATTGCGCCACGGCGGAGGGCGCGCGCGCGCGACGCACGCGGTTGCGCCTCCGCTGGCGACGCGGGGCCGATGCGTTATATGCGTTCGGCAGTCGAGAGAGCGCTTCTGCCATCCGCCCCCTCTGCGAACATTCTACCGTCCCCTGTATATTATATATATATATATATATATATATATATATATATATATACATATACATATAAATGTATTTGTTTGTGCGTGTGCAATGTGCATACACCGGGCACGGGCTCTCGTGTAACGCAAATGAAAGCGGATAGCCCTATATATGCGATATACATGGTCGTCGTGCTTGACGCGGGCTCGGTGCCACTGCTGCAGGGGTTAAAAACAGAACCATCCACCTCCACCCCCCCCCCTTCACTCCTCAGCCCCACCGCGGATGTCCGTCGGATCCGGGCGTGGGGCCGTCGGGCGTTTTTTTTTCGCCTCTCCACCCTCCCTCCTCCGTTCCCCGTACACGTCCCCGTCGACGCTCGGAATCGACGCATCTGTCGTCCGTCGACTACTCCCACTCCCATGCTCCGCGGTCCGGAAATTACCTGCCATATTACGCAAAGCTCCGATGTCGATAGTTCTCTCCCCACTGTAACAGCCGCCGGAGGTGCGGGGATTACGATTGGAATTCGAAAACTACGCGAATTCGACGTCCCCCCCCCCTCGCTGCGACCCCTCGGCGCCGATTTTATGCGCGAGGGGCGCGTCGCAGTACACGCGCCCCTCTGCCCCATTCAGCCTCGTTCTGCGTCTCCTCGCGTTTGCCCTGTGCCTATTTGTAACGCCATATATACGGCTGCGGCGAACTCACCCTCATGCTGCCGTAACGGGAGATCCCGCGTAATTGCACTTATCGTATGCGCGCGCGGATTAAGCGGCCGCGTGCCACGTTATCTCATGGGGGGGGGGGTGAGGCGAATAAATCGACGCTCGCGCCCGCGATGTGCAAATTTATATTAAAATGTATATGTACATACATACATATATATATATATATATATATATATATATATATATATATATAGCCATCGTCGACGAGGGAAAGGTAAGTGAATTATGCGCGGCTAGACGGTTGGGGTTTTGTACAGCGCGGCGTAGAGGGGGGGGGGGTAGATAGACACATGGCGAGATACGGGAAGGGGAGAGCTTTCACGATGATGCATGGGTTTGGTAAGGTGCATTCACGCGTGCGTGCGATAAAGCGAGAGAGAGAGAGAGAGAGAGAGAGAGAGAGGCCCGCGTCTGGTAAAATCGCTCGATTGGGCGCGCGAGACGCGCTCGGTGCCGTACAGCCGCCTCGCGCCTCCTCCGATATATATAAAGCGAGCAAATTGAGGGTTTAGAATTTTCCCTCGGTTTATGATATACTGATTGGTCGATTGAAAGGGGAAAGTGGGAAGGCGGTAGGCCGGGGCGGGAGAGAGTAGTCAGACTGATTCGATACGCGCACGCGAGTTTAGTTTGTGGCTGGCTGGCTGGCTGGCTGGCCTAATTTATTGTTAGGGCCGAGTGCGCGCATCGTCCCTCGACTCACACACACACACACACAGACACAAACATATTTACACGCGGTTCAAATCCTGGAGGGCGCGACGGTTCTTTCGCGCTGCGTGAAAGATAAATGTCGAGGGGAGTCGTGGGATTTTTCATTATACTCGATCGATTGGACGTTTAGATTGGCGACGGGAATCCATAAAGGCCGGGGAAAATTACAGATGTACTTCGAGTGTACGTCAAAGGGAAATTATCACGGTATATCCTGTAATTTCTGACGATTTTGAAATAAATAATTTATTTGCCACGGTATGATCCTTGTATCCATTACGATATCACCCTTTGAATGCGGAAAAAGCTCGGCGTTTCGAAAACTGTCACGATCATGGCTCAAAGCATAGGTCGCGCCGTTTTCCATTTTCGGGAATTTTTTTATCACTTGAACCCCCCCCCCCCACCCCTCCCCGACGCACTGTAGTATTTTCAGCTTTTTGTCGCCAAACCACCCCTCCCCACTCACCCAGCCCGCCGAAGCGAACGTCAAAAATCCTTCCTTTCCGATCGCTTTATACTTGTAAATTGCTGCGCCGATTGTAAATCGTCGACGCTTGGCGCGATATTTCCCAAAAATAACAATCGCTCGCGCAGTGCCGGCGCGCAGGGGCGAGGGGGGAGGATTGGACGACGACAAAAATATCCCTCCGACGTCGGATTATCTTTTATTTCTCACTACCTCCCACTGTCTCTCGCGCTGCTCCGGCGCAATTTTTCACTTTTATATATATATATATATCTATGGTGCAGACAGAAAAAGTGCATTTGCCTCGGACGTGTTTGCACTGGCTCTTATATTCTCTGTACACGGCCAAACGGTTATATTGTGCGTCCCCAGTCAGTCACGCGTAGTTGTTTCGGCTAAACGTTTTGATTGCCCGAAACAAATACATACGTATATATATATATATATATATATATATATATATATATATATATATATCATATTTCTATACGTGTCAGTTATATATCGGATATTTAAGAGAGATAATTAATGAAAGTTAGATTTTGAAATAGTTTACGTGTAAATATAAGTCTAAAGGTAATTGTTTAGGATTTTTTTTAAACAATTGATTAAATAAGGATCAATATTGTCATTGCGGGTAGATCCATTAAGAAAATATGGACTTTTTGATCAAAGTCTCTTAAACCGATATTGTTCCAACGATATTTGCATATCGTGCATATAACGTCGCGCGGTATAGCTGGGCATAAACATTTATAACACTTACTTCTAAAGTGCCGAATATGAAAGTTTGATCTGTCCGTAATGCCCGTGTATATATATATATATATATATATATATATATATATATATATATATATATATACAATTTATGTGGATTGTTCGAGTTTCGAAGTTATTAAAAGCCACGGGCGAGAGGGTGTGGAGGAGGGTAGGAGTAAGGGATTAATATACACAAAGTTTCATCTCGTAAAAATGCTTTGAAAATAAAGAGGTTATAATATAGGCGGCGATGAGAGACGTGGGAGAGAGAGAGAGAGAGAGAGAGAGAGAGAGCAAGGGAGCGCGAGCTCTAGCCAGTTTATTAAATTATATAATGACGATATCTTTATGCTATATTGTTTATACAGTAAAAAGGGGAAAACGCCCCACCGAGATTTTTTTAATCAAGATTCGTACTATACTCTATTTCTTTATTAAATTTTTCGCCTCGTCATTATCTGTTTTTAAATATTCCTTTCTCTCTCTCTCTCTCTCTCTCTCTCTCTCTCTCTCTCTCTCTCTCTCTCTCTCTATTCCTCTAACTAACTTCTTTTCCCTCGGTTGTTATTTCCGGTTCTTTCGGATACGATGAGAAAAGCGTATATTATTATACGTAATTATTTAGTGAAATTCTAATGATTATACTGTTACACTATGCGGGGAACGTGGCGTGTTTAGTTCGTAAGTTCAACGCGCCTCGGCGCGCTTCTATTAAAAGCAAAGAACAATTGCGCGTGGCAGTGGGTAGATATGGATGGGGCGGGGTGGGGGGGGGGGAAGTTATGATACAACGAAATACCAGGAGACAAGTACCGCTACATGTGATTTTAACATCGGCTCCGATGTATATCGATAAGGCCGCCCCATTAAGTATTACACATTCAGTTCTCCGCGATTACATATACGTATATATGTGTGTGTGTGTATGTATCAAGCCCCGGCTCGGCATTCCGGTTTAATATACGCGGCGGCCTCGGCGGTGGCTCGCGCGAGCGAACGTGCGCATTTATCGCGGCTCCGCATCTCGATTAATCGAGAACGCGCGAGATGAGAGAGCCCGGCCGCTGCTGTCGATGATGATGCCGTATACGAACGCGCCGTTCGATCTTTTTGCACGCGAACACCTCGTTCCCGCGGCGCGAAGGGGGGGGGAGGATATATAGTAAGAGCAGGAGACAGAGAGGGTGGGTGAGAGAGAGAGAGAGAGAGAGAGAGAGAGATAGAGAGAGAAACCAGAAGTCGCCCGTTAAGAGCATTCGCGAGCCGCGGTGAGCGAGTTACGGGTTCTTATTTATGTACGAGCGAATGGCGAGCCGTGTTAATCGGCTTTTGAAGGTGGACGATGCCGCTCCAAGGCTATACGCAGGACTTGTAATAACAACTGACCCACCTCCGCGTCGTCCGAAATAATTAATTATGGAAAATTATTCTCATCGGCAAGAGCGCGCAAACCGATATAGGCGTTCGCGATCGTGGTCTGTATGCATTATGTGCAGAATATATGTGGCTTTTCGGTACATTTTTCATTTCCGACGATCGGGTGAATTTCGGGATTTACCAGTTTTTATTTATTTATTTTTTTCAGAAAATCACACGTATATGTTAGAAAAATAAGGTGCTTAAAAAAAATTCCTCGGTCACGTTGAAAAATTATCCTATTCAATGAGTTTGGTGTAAAAAAGAATCAATGAACGATACAGTCGCCAAGGAATCTTCCAAAGACAAATGGAACGAAAGTCAGATTAGTCAAACGCGTCTTTGTTGTTCTGTACAGATTTTCAGCCCCTCCACTTACACATTAATAAACGAATTGTTATGCGAATTATAATAAACTTCCAAGTTGAAATCCGCCCGTCGACGCCTTTAGTGGCGTACGTTCGCAAACGTAAACACCGCAATTCGGACTTGTCTCCCCGTCGCTACGCCGCCCCCCTGGAAATAAAATTCCATTTCAACCGAAATCTGGTACGTCGAAAATTTGCCCGGTTAAGCAAATATCGCCCTCGTATACGGGAGTCGCGAGCGAGCGAGAGGCGAACCCCTCTCTCCCCCCCCTCCACCGCCCCGCTCGCGCGATATTCCGAGCGGCCTCGGTGGGACGGGGCGGTGGGTGGGTGGCCCGGTGTCGGCCGGTTCGAGATCAAAAGACAACCACCCGCGTATATCGGGCACGGGCGCGTAAAACGAGATGAAAATGAGAATTGCCCGCGGTTCGAACTTCGCCCGTCTGCGCGGGCGGCGCGGTCGTAAATTTCGGACGCGGACGAGAAACGGCGCTGACAGTTATATTACCGAGGCGCGTGGGCCAAACGGAAAGACGGAGAAGCGCGGATATATATATATATATATATATATATATATATATATATATATATATATACGTGTGTCCGTGTGTATAGATATATAATAAAAATAATAAGCTTTGTTCTCCGTACCCAGTGCGGTATTTCCCCATATTACTTCTCTATGTCCAACCATCCCTCTCTCTCTCTCTCTCTCTCTCCTTCTCCTCGGTTTAACGGGCGCGCTCGCACGCGCCCCATATAACTTTTCATTGATGTCGGTCGCTCTTCGCTCGGTTACGCGTCACGGGAACGAGAGGAATTCGACGACGGGTTGCGGGGGGGTGGGGGCGCTTGGCGACGCGCCTCATATCGATCTTACACTACCGGCTCACGGCGGATAAGGGCGTTAAGAGCGGTTGTAATTCGCCGGGCCGGTTATACGCAGAACGGGACGGGGTCGAGGGATCGCCGGATACCGCGTCGCGTTAGCGCAGAGAACAAAGGGCGACGCGGTGTTTCTTCGACGAGGGCCCGGTGCATCTGCGCGGGATTTGCGTAATCCGGGATGCGCTCGAGGATAAAGGCGAATTTACTGAGATTTTCTTCCTTCTCACTCGCACAATTCAATTCGCACGTACGAATCGTATACAAATATTTTTTTGGCAATTTACGCGAACGGCCTGCGTTCTGTATTTAATTCGCATCCGACATTACCCTTAACCCTCACTGGTTTCATTATTCGAGGCTTGGAAAATATGTCAATTTGTTCCGAGGGGCCCCGCTTACAGTCGCTCGTCAACGCGCCAGCAATCTCGTCCTGGGCATTCGTTTATCGAGGGAATTTCGATTTTTACTCGACAGGAGCAAAGGCGCATAACGGTATTACTCGTCTCGATAATCCACAAAACCGCGATCCTCTTCCCACCTCCCCACGCCCACCCGCGGTTTATTAAACAAAACGATAAACGTGTTTCTCCCTTTTCACCGTGAGCGTTGCGCAGGGGGGGGGGGAAGGTACGTTTAAAATTAATTGAAACGCTCCGTCCCAACCCCCTCGCTGCTGCAGCATTCAGCTTGCGGCTAGGCGGTAAAGTACAGAGAAAGAAAGACAGAGAGAGAGAGAGAGAGAGAGAGAGAGAGAGAGAGAGAGAGAATGGGTGAAGGAGGAGGGGTGTTCCGACTTATCAGTGATACCAAAGAGTAACGGAACCATTATAAAATCCATTAGGACGATCGTTCAATTATACCCCCTCCGCCGACTGATAAGCATCGAAATTAAGCCGAGAGGACCTTATCAGGGAGAATGGGGGGAGGGGGTCGAAAGACCAGCGTACGTGAGCGCCCGCGCAAGCACCCTCTGTATATATATATATATATATATATATATATATATATATATTCGCGGTATAAGCGCGCGCGCGCGCGTGCTCTCATTACGCGTGCGATTGAACCCATCCTTAACTACCGGTCTCTGCCGCCCCTCCCCCCTCTTCGGCCCCTCTGCCCGCTCGTCCTTCCGTATCGCCGCTGTTTCGCCCAGCGTGCCGCTATACGAGGCCTGGCGGAGCAGCGGGAGGGGCGGGGGGGGCGCCATGGGTTGGGCTCGTTAAGTCGGGAGTCGTATCGCAAACATTTGCCACCCTTCCACGGGCACCGGGTAGGGGGTAGCTGATTCCTAGATGCGGCGCGATGCCGGTTAACCTTTCTCTCGCTCTCTCTCTCTCTCTCTCTCTCTCTCTCTCTGTCTCTCTATTCCTCTCTTTCTCTCTATCCGCGCCACTATCTAGCCTGTCGCTGCAGTTGCGAATCTTTTACGCCCAAGTTTACGCCGAAATTTCATAATAAAATCCGAGACGAGAGCTAATTTACTCGCCTATCTTTTCCCTCTTGTGCTATCTATCTCTCTCTCTCTCTCTCTCTCTCTCTCTGCTCCACTCGCTTGCTTAGTTTTGCAAACGCGAATGCGAGAGATAGAGGAGGAGTGAGGAGAGGGGGTTGCTGCGACGATGCATAACTTTTAGGCGAGAAATATACTCTTCTCTCAATTATCGCCCGACATTCGCGTAGTTTGACGCTATGCAAAACTTTTTTTTAATAGTGTTGGCCTGGGAGTTGGGGGTGGGGAGGGGGGAGGAGCTGGCTCGCCACGACAAGCAGCCGCTTTTCTTGTCTGTAAGTTATAATTTGCTTGCTTTAGCGAGCCGTGGTAAAGTTTGCAGTTTCAATTTGACGGGCCATGATTTATTTCACTTAAATGTTTAGATACAAATTCCGTTTTATTTTCTCACCTCATCAACTTAATTATTTAGCAATTACTTTCCCCATATTAACGCTCAATTATTAAGACTTTCTGTTTAAAATAGTTAGAATCTCAAAAATTTAACTCAATATACGTAAAGAAAGGTTCGTCTTCATTTATTTACAGAAGTCCCTTTACGTAAAATACATGTACAAATCATCTTATACTGCAGATTTATAAAAGTTGATATGATAAATTAATCTTCATATACTTATGCCTCTAACAAAAGGAGTATTTAGTATTATTGCCTTATATTACGTGTTAGAGATAATGTTGGTACAATTTGTAACATAAAAGATATCTATACCTGTAACTTAAATAATTTAGAGATGATATTGGAAAAAAGCACGTCGCCATTTAGAGAGGAAAGATTAAACTTAAAGTTCAGTGAAAATTTGATCAATTTTTTCAATTGTTATCTTTCTAAAAGTTACTTACAAATGAGTGTATATTCGTTCGAAACCCATTCGCTCAACCAAACTTTCTCAACAAGCTAACGTTACGATTATATACGAGGACGTTCTTTATTTCATATCTTCCGCAAACAGAACGTAAAATTTAAATGTGAAAAATGTGTCGAAATAATGCATCAACGATGAATCCCCCTCAGTCCATCCCAAATACGGAAATTCCGCAAGTTTTCCATTTTTTTTTTTTAAAACCGTCTCTCTTATTCTCTCTCTCTCTCTCTCTCTCTCTCTCTCTCTCTCTCTATCCCTCTCTTACCGCCGCACCCAGCTGCACATTTATTCTAATCATACGGCACGTTCGCGGTGGCATATCTCGCAAGCCGATCTGCCGAACAGGGCCGGCTATCGCGCCGAGGCCTCCCCGTCTCTAGGCATCGCGCGGGGCGGGCGAATGGGCGCAATCACTCACCGGGAGAATATCCCGTCTCTCGTGGATTTCCAACGTCGCTCTCGCTCGTCCATTACGTCCTTTTTCCCCGCAAATGAGAGGGGCAGAGAGAAAGAGAGAGAGAGAGAGTCGTTGTCGTCTATCTCGCTTTCCACGACTCCGGCGATTTTCTCCCGTCGCGTTGTCGCGTGGGCGACAGCAGACACGATTTTTTCTCACCGTGCTTGTCTCCCGTGTACCTTCCCTCTCTCTCTCTCTCTCTCTCTCTCTCTCTCTCTCTCTCTCTCTGTGCCTGTCGACGACGAACGATCATTAGTCCGAACCGGCCGCCGCACGCGAAGCCGCAACACAGAGACACGGGGACGAGCGACACTCTGAAATCGCGCGCTCTTTTTCGCGAGACGCAGGCGCGCGCGTGAGGTCGCAGCGGAGTTGGGTACGGAACGAGCGGTGGAGGGAGGGAACAGAGAGTAGTGGAATTTCAACGGGGAGAGCGAGGAAGACGAGTTTTTTTTTTTTTTTTTTTGTTTTTGTTTTATGTGCCGCCGTGTTGCGTCGTCGTTGGGAGGCGCAAGAGCTGGAACGCCTCTCGCATCCGAGCTGCTTAGGCGCATTTTTGCGGCTTCGGCGTTGAACACGGGGGACGAGCACCGTAAAGCAAGAGAGAGAGAGAGAGAGACAGATGGGAGATTTATATACAGATGCACGTGCGGCATTGCAATTTTTGTCCTAACTTCGCGCGGACGCTTGACGCTGATGATGATGTTCGCGCTTTAAGGAACGCGCGAAATTTCCATTGTTGCGCCTTTCGTGAATTCACGGCCGGGACTGAAAATTGCGCAATATCTTGCGCGCGCGCAGCGTAATAACTGCGCGGCGCGGCGGAGTTATATAGGAGTGGGCAATAATTCTTGATTTATTTTATAGGGCAGTAAACAAACTTACGTAAAGTCGCTTTATGCTTTAAAGTATATGGGAAGGTGAACGAACGGTCGCGCGCGCGCGCGCGCGGCGATCGTTTATAACGAAGCAAAAGCGGCCGATTTTTTCGCGGCTTTTGCTTTTTTGCGTTTTCTAATTCGAAATTTATCGCGAGTTATCCGAGTTGTGAGCGTTGCGCGAGCGATTAGAAACGGAACACGTCCGATCAGTGCGGTGCTCGAATAATTTATTTAATAAGCGAACGTGGATGTGAAAAAATGGCACTTAACAAGCGGGCTTTCGATCTCTTTACAAAGTTATTCAAGCGTGGTCGATTAACGGAACACTAAAATAGGCTCACAATGAGTCGATAAGAAAAATACAAATCAAATTTATGGTTAACTTTTTCATTCTGGATGATATTAAATTTATCTAAACTCGTTAAAAAGTATCGAAGATCTAATAAGAATATAAACTTAACATAGAAATATCGAACGTAATATATTTAAAAAAAAAAGACAGCTGACATTTTTGAATGGAATTTATCAGCGTACATAAAGAATCATTTGCCAAACGATACTTCGTCAATGTGCTATGTTATGTGGAGCACAGCTCGGGATGCATCAGTGACCAAACTGCGGGATTTAATTGTGGTCATTTTTCCGGCTTATACTCGTAAAACATCGAATTTTTCAAAAAATAATAAAATCACTTCCCTCGACGTTCTCTTACATCATTAGATCAAGCCTAACGTAATTTGCCGTACTATCGGGCAAGTTCTTCACGCGACGATTTCTGAAAACTGATCCGCTTCTCTAATTTCCCCCAACAATCGCCTCCTTAAAGCCAGCCACATCGGCTGAACGATAATCATCGTCGAGGGAAATGCATCCCGCTGATATCCCTAACGATAATCTCTGGATTATCTTCGCCTCCATTGCTTATTTTAACTTTAACCCACCGAACTGAGAGATGAATTAATTAAGACGAAGACAGCGGGGCGCAAGATGTTTTCTTCGGAACTCGAGCTTCTCATTTTAAATGTAGATTTTCTTAGTTCGGATACGCTCGTATATCTTATCAGGCAACTTACAATCCATTCAAACTCATCATTTGTGGCTGAGTCGTGCGAGATTATTTTTTTTTTTTTTGTATCATGAAGAGAGGTGGGATTTGGTGCAATGGAAAAGCAATGGGCAGTCGCTTGTTCGAACATAGTCTGGTTCACTTCTTTTTCTTTCAGATCTTCATCCAAACAACGAAAATTATAGTTTTTTTTTCAATAGTTACGGACATTTGCAGCATTTGACTTCAATTGAACTCGCTAACTGCGAGCTCTATTCTTTTCTCTTATCCTTAATATGTACTATAAAAGTTACCACATTGCTAATTAATCCTATTACCTTATATTACTGATAATTTTGAGTCCGAATTGCGGATGGACGAGAGTGCTGAACCAATTATTTTACTGCATCTCGATTCTACAGGGCAGAGTTTGACCGAAAACCTTGCAAAATTATATTAATATTCTCTCTTTGAGAATGATTCGTATATTTGATTTCATATAAGCTTTTGAAACTGTCTCGTACGTTTTACAGCTGTATTAACTTGAAGTTTTCTCTTCCTCGGTTGTATGTCGGTTTTCATCCTATTTATCAAATAGAAAACAGGATCAAATAGTATATCTCCATGTTTGTCAATTACAAGTTACACAAAGTGCAGTACTTGGCCCGCTCATTTTTTACTTTATTAAATGGACATCGGTGTTATTGCTTGATATCAAATTTATCGAAGATTCGCCTAATCACACGTTAAAAAGAGTACTCGATAAGTCATTTGGTAGAGACTGAAATCGTCCCATCGCATCATCTATCTATATGAATAAATTTGACTAGCTTAAGCTTCAGATCGTAAAAAAATTACTGTTCGCGTTCGCCTCGTGTTCGTTGTACAAATTTCTTTTCTGCTTCACCGAATATTCGTAGTCACTCTATGATTTTTCAAAGAAAAACCTCCTAATACAAATCTTCGACTTGTTGCCGAGCATTGCGCGAAAATCAACATTTAACGGCCTGTTTTGACAAAATACGATAGTAGCTCCGAAGAAGACCAATTATAGAGGTACACGACGGAGAGCCAAAGTACAAGAACTGAAATCCGGTTAAGCCGCGAGTGGCGCGAATGTACTTCTTTCAAATAAAGAAAAAAAAAAAAAAAAAAAAAAAAAAAGAACGAAGGAAGTTTCGCCAACTATTTCGAAGGAAATATTTCCCGTGAAAAAGCGCAGCGTATCCGTTTCGCCTCTGCAAGCCTATACTTTTCACCGCTATACTTCTTTTCGACGAATTATCGGCACTCCCATCGACCGCGCGCGATTATTTTCGCGAAGAAATGTACGTAAGGAACATTTCATCGCGCCGAGCTCACCGCATCTGGAAGAGAAATATATGTGTGTATTATATATATATATATATATATATATATATATATATATATATATATATAGGAAGAGTATACAGCGCAACAGAGAACCTCTCATTTTTTGTTTCGGTCATGCGCTTAGAGACGATCAATCTAACTCACCCAGCCGCTATATAGAGTATTCATCAAAAACTGCATCCGCGGTGCTGATGTTCGCCCAAACGAGTTCTCGCTACCGACCGCGGTACGTAGAGAGAGAGAGAGAGAGAGATAAAGAGATCTGGCTCGGTGAGCATGCACGCGCGTGCCCGCGCCTCCAGATAACATCGCGGTCGGGGCAGCAGTTGCTCGCATGCATGCATGCATGCATTCATGCATGTATATACGTATATTGTATATGCAATTCGCCCGCGCGCGCGCGCGTTTAGCATCCATACGGAATTGCGCGCGCTGCTGGGAACGGGCGGCTGGGGAAGGGCGGAGGAGAGGCAGGGAGGTGAGAGCCGGTGTAGGAAAAAGTAACAGAGTCAATATATAATGCGCTCGGCGCGGCTCCGCGTGTCCGCGGCTACTGGGCAAAGGGAGGGAGAAGAGAGAGAGAGAGAGAGAGAGAGAGAGAAAGAAGACAAATAAAACCATATACAATGTACGTATAACGCCGGGCGCGAGAAAAAGAGACCGGATCAGCATATATATATATATATATATATATATATACGGCACGTGTTCCACGCCGAGTGCCGGAATGCGCTCGGGAACTATATATATATATATAGTAGCCGCGCTCTGCAACTATATACGTGTATTATATGAGAAACGCGGGCTGCCCGTGAGCCGGCTGTGCAGGCGAAAAGAGGAGGTCCGAAAGAGCGCTTTTTCTTCTTCTTCCTCATCCTCCTCCTCCTCTTGCCGGGGGGGGGGTGAGATTTCACTTCGCGTGGGAGAAGCGAGTTTGTTTCGCGCTGAGAGAGAGAGAGAGAGAGAGAGAGAGAGAGAGAGAGAGAGGCAGAGGCAGAGCGAGCGAATTCTTTCGCGCGAGGGAGCGAAATTCTGCGGGACAGTGGTGGCTGCGGGGGAGGATAGGGGGGATGGGGTGCAGAAGTCAGAGCACGAAAAGGAAAATTCATTGCCTCGCGGCTATTAAAAACAGCGCACACGGTGGTGGTTTGCGTGGTGTTGGCGTTGAGAATATTTCGTTGAAATGTTATATAGCTCGCTTATAGTATACTCGAGGCGTCGTCTATACCACACAATTGTTGTTTAATCACTATTACTACTACTACTACTACTACTACTATTCTCTCTCTCTCTCTCTCTCGCATGCGCGCGCGTGTGTGTATGAATCCACTTTTATGCAGTGAATGATTTGGGACAATGTCACAGTTTTTATGTCCAGAATGAATGTTTAAGAAATTACGGAAAGAAGCCTTCTTATTCAAAAGAAGTCTTCTTATTCAAAACATTTCTTCCTGATTTCATACTAAGCACGCAATGAATGTAAAGATTCCGTTTCCCTTATTTATTAAGGTATCTATCCACTTTTTCAAATGCGTCCACTCATATTAATTTTAGAAGTCTTTCCTTATAAGGAAAATGAAGAATTACATTATTGATAAAGATTATGAAATGATAAAGTAATGGAATTTTCTGACAAGTATACTTTGAAATTGTTCGATGAAATTATAAAGTATGGCCTTTATGAATCAGACAGGTCGAAAGCAAAACCTCCTCTATCTCTCTCGGCTACAGATGCACGCGAACAACAGGAATACGAAAAGGAACAACGGCGCGCAATAACTGCGGCATCCGTCGGATTCGTAACTCGAGAAATAATGGAATCCAGAAGATTTCAGATGAAATTCGTCGTTCGCTGTGCATATCAAACATGAAAACATTGCCCGAGCTCCTACCGCCAGCAGCCCAAAGAGAAGAAGAAAAAAAAAATCGCCGACGAATTCGGCCTGGAATTCGCGAATTCTCCGTTGCGCATTTTGGAGCAGCTCGCACTGTACTCCGCCGGTGAGCTATATATATATATATATATATATATATATATATACACGTCTGTCTTTATGGGAAAATACAGTTGTCGAGAGAGAGAGAGAGAGAGAGAGAGAGAGAGAGAGAGAGAGAGAGAGGGAGTGAGAGAGGGAGTGAGAGAGGGAGAGTGAGATAAAACCGAAAGTAAGCAACCCAACGTAAACACTGAAGAGAATCCAATCGTTTGTTGTGCCTTTTCTCTCACTCGACAGAGGCACGGTCTTTCTATTTCAGTGCTTCCTCTGAAATTGTCGGCTAGTATATACATATATAGACTCGTCGGTATAAGGTTCGGAGGGGGGGGGATCACGCATTTCCAGATATCCGTCCCAGTTGTGCCTCTCGGCTTGTAAGAATCGACGTGGCGAAGTAGGCGGATCGATTTAACGAATTATGACGTTCAGAAAAGTGAAAGAAAGTTTTTCTTTGTCTTGTTCAATTTGTTAATTCTTAATTCTCTTAAAAAAGGAGAGAGAGAGTGATGATCATACAACGATGTTTTTAAGCCACGGAAATTGGATTTTTCGAATTTCCAGTCTCTATTTCAAAATCGTTACAGGATCAACTTTGGCAAAAAGATCGTACAATTAATTTATTTATTATCGCATTCTTATTTTCAAATAAAGATTTTAACCAATTAAAAGATATCACTTGTAGTTAAAAGAATCTTCGAGCTACCTGTGGAGATTCGTTTTACGGACTTCTGGTCTTTCAAGCCAATGTATTGTCAAAGTACATAAGTATGAACTGACGCAGGAAGTTGCGCGCGATCGTTAACCTCTCAAGTCGAATAATAGATGATGGCTAAAATGTAACACGTGATCAAGTCAATAAGGTAATTTTATTTACATTAGTCTCGCGATGCCTATTTCTCGCGTTTCGACGCTGCGACAGCCTGACGTTCGCGGTTCGTGTTAAACTTTCCCAGCGTGTCCGGTTATCATAACCAGAAGATTCGTTTCTGCCACAATGGCAGCTATCTCTGGCATTTTTCTGGTGGAGATAACCCGTTCTATACTGCAGGTCGACGTGATTTATGTAATACGGCCGAAAAATATGACTACTATCAAGGATGAATTTATCTCACCGTTGGTCCAGATTAATCGAGATAATTGCTTCACGAAAGAGCACCCTGCTTTTGGATCTAATGTTCTGCCATTCTGAAAATATTGAATTTTCTTATTAATCCTTTAGTACTTCCCTCTATTTAAATTGGGTATTCTGTTACAGTTATCATTTTATCATTAAAAAAAAAATAATTACACATTATATGAAATTTCAATACAGGGAAGTACTAATAGCAATTGGATAAGTAACAAAGGACTATATCCTGGTAGTGAAAGAAGGCTAGCTTTGGAAATTTCACAGGGATCATGTTGAAGATCGTTTGAAGAATTACCAACTTGGCCTAAATATCTGCTATTTTTACCTTGAATAAGTCAAAAGATATCCACCTGATAATGAAGATTGTACAAGCTTGTGCTCTGATTTGTCGTTGGGAATTTCTGTTAGAATTATGAGACGGTTAAGACTAAAAAATTTCAAATATCTATTGATTCCCATAATTATTGAAAGTATATACGACCTATAGTTATCATCATCGCCTTCAGTTTCTATTCATGTCCGTCGTGAATTTTACACGAACGTCGCTTCGAATCTGTCTTGAAGTCAACTGATGCACTAAAATTCGACTCTACACGACACCTCGTCGGACGCGGTGAGAGCGCGTTTCTTTCTCTTCCTCTTTCTCTCTCTCTGGCTCCTGCCTGGAGGCGTCAAGAACGCTGCGCACGCAGGTCCCCCCACGTCTCTTCGCGTGAAAAAAAGTATTACGTACGCCTCTCTCTCTCTTTCCCTCTCCGCCCGTACTCGGTTCTTATTCAAAGCACCCTCCTCTCGTTCTCTGTCTCTATCTCTCTCGTTCTCTTGCGTTCTCCCTGTATAGCCGCAGCCTCTGTAAAGAGAAAAATCCCTAACGCACTCGTGCGTGCATCAGACTCTCAATGTCACTACCACCTCACGCGCTGCTCGCGTTCTTCGCTTCGTGAAAGGAGCGCCCGAAAAGGGAACAAATAAGCATTTTATGTGTATGCGTGTGTAGCTATATAGATATATATGAAAGCACGAAGTGTGTAGCGCGCGCGCGGGTCCGCTCTGAGGCTACAAAAAGCGCGCGCGATGGGGGTCGCAAGTGTGCTTCCTTTCTCGCGAATCGCGCGCACGCATGGGTATATATAGTAATGCTCGCTCGGCGCGGTGCTTTTTTTTTTCGAGAAATGTAGATGAAGAGCGAGGGAGAGAGAAAGATAGATAGAGGCAGAGAGAGAGAGAGAGAGAACGAAATGAGTGGAATGAGATGGAGTTAGGGCGAGAAAGAGAACGCCGCGCCGGCACACAATTTTACAGATATGTAGTTAGAGGGGCCATGATGCGCGGTACAGGCACAGAGAGGTCCGCGTGTACGGATGCGTGTACGTGTGTGAATGCCTACACGCGCAGCGGAGAGACCCTTTCACCGCTTCCCAAAGGGAGAGGAGGACTGGTTTCTTTCACTCTCGTCTCCCGTGCCCGTGCGCTTAACCTTCACCGATTCGTTCGTGTGCGCGAACACACTTGCGCTCTCTTTCGCTTTACTCTCGCGGTCGTGGCGCGCGCGCGCGCACACACACACACACACACCCACATGGATACACATACGTAGAGAAGTGTGTATGGCCGTGAGAGGATGGGAGAGAAGCGGAGGATGATACGGTGGATTCTTCACGGGCCTAGCGCGCTCTATACTGTGTACAGTTTTTGTTACACGCTCTAAGGCCGCTCCGAGGGTTTCGAACGCGACGCCGGCGCGATTGCCGGAGGCTCGTCCGTACGCCCCACGGAATATTACGCGGTTCGCGCCAGCTCGCAGTTGCTCCGCGTTAAAATCCAGCCGGACTACAGATTAATTTCTATACAATTCCCCAGGCCGTCTTAGCCCTTGCCACTTGTAAAAATAATGCGCGTCATTCCCGTTGTGATGATTGTTGCAGCTCGATGAACGCATCGTTGGACACGTCTTAATATAGCCGAGCAGTAGCGAGTACAGGATGTCTCGCAGGTGATGTGAGCATACTGCGTAGTTTTAGGATTATTTTACGTAACAATACCCTGTGGCGCATACGGACAATCTTTTCGACGAACGAAAAAATTACAAAAGCAAAAAAAAAAAAAAAATGAAAAAAAATTAATTACAACATGTGGAACAATTGAATTTTTCCAACTTTTGGCTCCGTTCAACATCTGAAAGATACTGTAGCTAAGTATAGCCAGTTTTTTTAGAGGGAACGAAAAAAATGGTCGATCAACATGTGCGATCATAGAGAGCAATAGTTTTTTAAAGTAATTATTTATAATTAATTTTGTAATTTCTCGATTTATCTGGGTTATGTAAAAAAAAAGAGGAATATAAAAGAAATCAAAACGCGTAATCTAAAAGTTATAAGATTTTTGAGTAACGAACAACAAACCAAGAATGACTTATCAAATAGAACGAATGATTTCCCTCGTAAAATAAATCAGTTTTTGATAAAACATTTTCTTCTTTTATTGAAGTAAATAAAGAAGAACGAAGGGGCCGTTCTCGAAAGAATCGCTTTATACGTATTCGGCTCGCTTACATATTTTTGCAGAGGCCAATTTTTTAAAATCTTCTCTCGCTCTCTCTCTCTCTCTCTCTCTCTCTCTCTCTCTCGCTCTCTCTCTACCCCCAATATTACATTCTTTTATTTCGTAAAGTACAGGCTCTATATGCGCGCAGTTTTTAATATTACTTTCGACATTGAGAAGAGGCGCGGCGGCGCGGCTTCCCTCGAAAATCTTTATTATACTATGTACGACGGAGGAGAGAGCGGAGGGGGCGGGCGGGCGGCTATATAACAGCGCTCGGTACATAAGAAACAAAGTCGCGAGACACAAATAGGCTCTCGGAAATGCATCAAGTTTAAAAGCCGCCCCCCCTCCCCCAATCCTCTTTCCCCGCCACTCCCGCAGGACACGAAGTTATAGCTGAAGGCAGAGGTTGCTAGCGGGCGAGCGAGTAAGAGATAGATAGAGAGTGCGTCGCAGAGGCGTTAGGGGTAGGGGTGGCACTCAAAAACTGCATAATTCCTCGCCGTTAGCCTCACCCCCCCCCGCTACTCCTCTCCGCTCGCGCGACCCGATATCATGTACTTAAACAAAAAAAGAAAGGCAAACAAAAAAAAAGGAGAAGAAAAAAAACTTGGAATTATTCACGGGCGCGCAAAAAGCATCGTTAAATCAACGCTCCTCTGTCCGCCTATTATATTTAGATAAGAGAAGCACTCGCCCGTATTATATAATACGCGTTAGAGACGGAGAGGGTGTGGGGTAGCGGTCTCCCGTATATATATATATATATATATATACACAAAGTCTGCGCGCGAATTTAGAGAACCGGCGGAGGGGGGGAGGGTAGGGTGCGAGGAAGCGACGAGAAAAATGCAAAAGAAAAGTAAAATGATAGAGGGAGGAGGGGGGGGGCTGGTCTCGCGAGACTATAAGTCGCGCGCGCTCGTCCATCGGGGGGGGGGGGGAGAGCAGGATAAACGCGCCTTTCTCGGCCTGCTCGCCCTCCACCCCCGTGCACGCGCCCCGCGGGTCTCCCGCCGAGACTTATCGATGTCATAACTCGCGGCGAGACTGCGCGGGTAGTTCTCTCGAATACCCCTGTCCTCCTCGCCGCCGACCTCTTCCGAGAGCTCTTTACCCCCCTCCCCCCCGCGATATTTTCCTCCGCACGACGTCCTTTCCCGTTTCCTCGACCCGAGCGCGCTGGCGGCCTCGCCGTTGGGGAGCGCTAGCGGGGAGTATGGAGGAGGGGGCGCCAGCGCCGAATGAGGTGAATTTTGAAAGAGGGTAAAAAGGAGGTGGGGGGGGGGGAGGGCGAGGGGATCGCCGCGTATTTGCCGTAGTCATTTATCGACACACCTCGGGGAGTATAGGGCGGGTGGGTCGCGCGTACCTTTACGGCATATAGATATATATATATATATATACACGTAGCTGGCATTATTTTTCAATGTTCATACCTCTATGTGGGGAGCGCGGGCGTGAGTGCGGAAAAAATTTGATAAAAGCCAGCGCGATATAGCCGGGGGGTGGGGGTGGGGAGTGACGTTCTTCTTGATTTTTGTTTTCCAGCCCCAAAGGTATAAATTTATGTATATTTAGATATATATATATTTATACGCATACATAGAGGTAAGCGATCGTCCGGACCCATTAGATTTTACGTTTTTTTCCGTCGTCTTCTTCATCTTCTTCATCTTCTTCTTCTTCTTCGTCTTCCCTTTTTTTTTTGGTCGCAAGCACCGGCCCGCTGCGCTACTTAGAGCCTATCCGCCCCTTCCTCCCGCTGAGGGGGGGGGGGAGGCGAGGCATCGCATATTTTATTCGTCCCTCTTCAGTCGGACGAGCTATTGCGCCTTCGAAGATGGCCGGTCGAGCCAACAGTCGTCGTTAAATTCGCGGCTTTATTATGCCATCGGAGCTGCCGCGGTGCCATTACGGGGTTTTAGAAGTGTCTAGGGGAGTGCGAGCCGGGAGGGGGGGGGTCTCTTTATGCCGTCCACACGTCACGCTAAAAGTTCTCGTTATTGTCGCGCTTAGGTCATAAGCATAATATATACATATTATGTGTGTATAGAGTTGGAAGAAAAAAAATTCTCGTTGGAATTGTAAATTTTTAATAAGTATGCGATGATTCAGTGTTCGTGAATTGTAAGACAATGTTACGAACGCATATAGGCGCGGTATACGGATGAAAAATAAATTACATTTTACAGTTTGTCACTTATTGCCATTCTCGTAAATAAAATCTGTGATAATGAATGAATTAAGAAAGAAAAAGAAACAGTTAAATCATAAATATATCGTGTTAAAAGATCGTAGGAACGACATGTTACACGCTCCATCCTATGCCGAAGAATCTTGAATCATTGCATATTTCGGTCTATTGTGCCTTCTATTTCGGAGTATTGTCAAGCATCGGGCAGAATTCGTCAGACGGCGCGTAAGCTTTTAAAAACGTTCCCTCGGCCACAGCGCTCGACGAGAAATGCAGATCAGCTGTATTATTCAGTGCTGACGAATGCAAAAAAAAGTTTTTTCTATCTATAAGCAATTGTTACAAATTTCTATCCCGATCCCTTCGCGGTCCACCTAATAGATATAAGAAACGCGTAATACTTGTACATTCCTCTCTCTCTCTCTCTCTCTCTTTCTCCCCTTCTCACCGTCTATCCCCGTCTCGCTCCTCCTTGCTCTCCGCGAAAATCCACACGGAGGATAGATTTTTTTTCCGCCCGGCTAAGTGCAAAGTCGAGTAGAGTCTCGCATCCATAAACCTTGCGCGCGCGCGCGCGCGCCCAGGCTCCTGCCGCATATAATCCCCGGGTCCTTGACGTTCCTTTGTGTTTCGGGGGAAAAATCAGGGATTTTTCAGCGACAGCGGTAATGCCGCTCTATGTGCGCGCCGGCGCGGTGCGGCGCTCGAGCTTTGTTCATGGACTCGTTTTTTTTCTCTCTCTCTCTCTCTCTCTGCTCTGCCTTCTTTTTAATAAATATCACAAAATCTTGATTTACGAGTTCTACTTACTTCTCGTTCTGTTTTTCTTCGTCTCTCTTTACGAGGCTCGCCTTCACGGCTGGTGTATAAGGTAAATTTGTCCTGGAAAAAAATTGTTAGAACTCTTTTGAACTAAAAATGTCGCCTTTAAACAAAAAAAAAAACAAGAAAAAAAGCTTCTGAACTTTTCATCGTTCTGTAAAGTTGCCCAATGTGCTTAGACAATACATGTCTTACGAGCTTCTATTAGATTACTGTATAACGATTTTTTTTTTTGTTTTATAGCCGATTGATGACATTGAACGTAATTTTGAAGAATTATTCCGTCGCAGGCGAATCGAGCAAGCTCAAAATTCAAATATACATATAAGACTCTCCACCGTTTCCTCGTACCGATTAATGGTACTTTCATTTTAAAACAATCTTGTATACGTTTTAAAAATTAGAATTATCGAAGCTTCTCGTTATTTACATCCTGTATCGTAATACGTCTATTCCATAGCGCTGCAAAGCTTGAAGTATGATTTGAGAGAGTCGCCGCGCGCGATCGCCCAAAAAAAAAGTTTCACGGCTGGTATTATAGATAGCTACCGTTTCGTCAATACAACGATGTAGTTGGGCTCTTATCGCGCGGCTGGAGAGTGGCAGGAGAGATGTGGCGGTTAAGCGGGGCAGAAGGGGGGGGAGCGGTGGGGATCCCAGCAAGAGAGTAGTTAAACGCGCGCGGTCAGGTTGAGTTTATACAGGCGAACTAGGGGGATTTCGATTGGCTAGCGAGCGCGGCGGGTTAGCCGAGGATGCACAGACGTTCGGATTTCGGCCGAGCACGGCCGACGCATCCGACTTATACCCGTTTCCACGCGCACGATACTTTCAACAATTGCCGCTGCGTTAGGGCGTACGCGCGGCGGAGCCCCGGTCGATTGCGCCACGGATTATTCCGTGGCCCGTTAAACTTAGCAGCGAGCTGGGGGGGGGGGCGGCGAAGACGGCGCGCGCCTCGAGATCCCGGCGCGCTGACGATGGTTAACGATCAATTTTCGGAATTCCCGGCTGCTTGTATTAGAGGAATAACGCGGGAGAGAGTCGGAGATATTGACCTCGTTGCAAAATCAATTATCTGTAGATTATCGGGCATTTTATGCACTGTTGTTTCTGTACAATACGTCCGAGTATAGAATTCTCTGCAATTGAAAGAATATGTGCGTGGTACAAGTTCAAAAATTTCTTATATCAAATCAGCATTTCACGCGCGTCAAGTATAAATATTTTCTTCATGGTGGAAAAATATTATTTATCTGGCGGAAGGTTATTCAAGGAGATTTTTACTTGAATACAAAAACTATTCAATAATTGAAAATAACTGGCCTTTTTTGGTCGATAATTTTTGAAGAAGAGGTCAAGGTAGTTCTAAGTAGCCATTAATTTCTGGCGGTAAAAAATCAATTGGAATTTCGTCTGGAAGTTCGTATTGACGGAATACAAACTGATAAATTTGCGCAATTACGTAACATTATTGATAATCGAATAAGATTGAGAATCAAAAAAATGACATAATGAAATAAAATTACAGTCTGATGATATTTTTGTAGAACAAAAAATTATTTAAGCACTAGTTAAAGACGATTTCATCGACCAATTTCCTCGGCTCCTGTATTTCTATATTTTTCCTGTATTTATATTTATATAAATGATAAAGAACACTTGGTAATTGTTTAACTTCGAAAGTAACGTCGTTATATAAAGGAACAAAGTACAAGTGTTGGCATTTCGTCCAGAATTAAAACAAAAAAACTCTCAAAAATATCATTCATTCGCGATCGCGACGCATTTCCTCGATTTAATTCGCTCGCGCCCTGCCCAGTCTCACGGCCGGGCAAAGTCCCTTTATCTTACTCTTCCCCCGCCCCCCCGCCTCTTCGTAGTATTAACCAGGTCGCTCGTGCTCGCGCGCGCGTACCCGCATCCTTTCCAAAAAGTAATTGCTCGCCCTGTCCCACCCTACCGACTGAGCAAACCCTTACTAGTCTCTCATCTACCCCCCCCCCTCCACGCCTCCTACGTCCACGAATCCAATTCGATTTGCACAGCCAGGGGTTTACGGCTTTAAGATCGCACTTGTCGTATGGGCGATGCGTCCTCTCTCTCTCTCTCTCTCTCTCTCTCTCTCTATATATATATATATATATATATATATATATATATATATACACTGCTGCAGGGGTATGTAGGAGCTCCTTCGTTATTTCACCGGAGAGCTCGTGTAAGTCTATAAAAAAAAACGATGAAGAAAAGAAGATCGATTTGTGCGTACAATCTTTTCTTCTTCTTTCTCCTCTGTTCTTTTTCTCCAATCTCTTACGGAGATTGTTCGTTATATATATATATATATATATATATATATATATATATATATATATATTTATAGATGGATAGATAGATAGATAGAGGGTAGGATTTCCCGCACGCGCGCTATTCAATATTCCGCCATGGTGCGCGGCATCGGGCGCGCGTGATTTCGAGTTTATAGCGCGCTCACGCGACGCACTTCGCCCCGCTTCCACTTCCGCATCGTCGCTGTTTTTCACGCCCCCCCCCTCACCCTCCGTTTGCATCGAAGAACTTATGCGACGCGGCGAGCGAATTTCCCAACCCACCCCCGAGCTTCCTTTACGGCTGGCTGTATAGAATCCCGGCGGCTAATCGAGTCGAGCTTATTGTTTTTTTCTTCCTTTTCTTCGTCGCCGTGCCAGCCGCTGATGCGGTTTTATCGTTTCGTTCGACTGTCGGCGAGCGGACGAGGTGGGCGGCACCGCGACAGAGCGCCCGCTGTCTTGGCGGAGAGGAAACTCAGCGGGGCGATTTTCTAGGCGTATAGGGGCTTGCTTGCCGATGGCATGTGCATTAAAAACTTGTTTCAAGTCGAAAATTATAAAGGAAATCGCGCTCGAACTTCGGAAATGTTCGTGTACTGTAATCGCGACGTGGAACTTTGCGTGTTTTCTCATTGAAATTACGAATAATTGGTGGAAAATGAGAAATTTTAGATTCGTGGGCTGTACCGCGGTCTACTGTGGACAGATTTCGGTAAATACTCTCTCATCTCCAAGAGAGGGCAAAAAAAAAGCAATTATGACATTTCATTTATCGTAATTCTTTAGAATTTTGTAAGCCAAAACGAAAGTATGATAGCACTTTTTTCATTGTCGAGCATTTCGTTCGTCTTCCGCGATTCATGCCCAACAGAGATATTTTGTAAAGTGCATCTTATCGCGGTCGGCGGACGTAAAAATCTTGAACGACATCGACTTTATGCGGAGTTTTCTTCCGGATATGTAAATATATTATGTGTGTGTGTGTGTGTGTGTGTGTGTGTGTGTGTGTGTGTGTGTGTGTGTATGGGCGTGAAAAGTTTTTGATTCGATCCCGATGGGAGACGGACCGGTTTATCGGAACAGCCTCAACTCGCCCGCGGCAGTCGACAGTTCTCTCGTGAGTTTGGCGCGTCGCGCGAACTATAATAAACGCGAGTGTCGTCGAATGCGTGAACCGGGGTACGCGAGCTACACTACAGGATTTAGACCGCTCGAATCCGAGGCGCGTCCTCATCGCGCGCATGGTCGCTTCTTAGATATATTTATATATACGTATATGTTTGTATGCAGATAAACGTATTCCTAATAGACGGAGCGGCCGAAATAATTATGCCACATATATAGATTTTATGTATAAAAGCAAGTTTTATTGGCAATTGGAGAGTACGAGTGGATAGTGAAAATAGAATAATCGCGTGTGCCAGTGCACGAAACATGTAGTAGACGAGATATGTGCTTGTTATAGATGCTTGTGCAAGTGTAGCCAGCGAGAGAGAGAGAGAGAGAGAGAGAGAGAGAGAGAGAGAGAGAGGGAGTTCAAAGATATCGCGAGGATATTCAGCGCGGAAATTTGGAGCTCCGGGCTTAATTACAATTTGCGCCCATAACGACTCGATTGCCTCTGTTCGTGATTCTACTCTCTCTCTCTCTCTCTCTCTCTCTCTCTCTCTCTCTCTCTCCCATTTCGCCCTCTCTTCTCCATTCTCGTTCTCTCTCACTCTCGCTTTCGAGTGAACTCTCGAGTGCGCTCGGATGTAATCACGATAGGTCGAAGTTCTCGCCGTTCCACGCATGCACGCGTGCACTCGCACACGTACAAATCTCGAGGTAGAGAGAGAGAGAGAGAGAGAGAGAGAGAGAGAGAGAGAGAGAGAGAGAGAGAAGAGGGAGGGAGGGAGAGAACCATGCATGTATTCCCGAAACGTTAGCACCATCGCCAGCCACAGAGTGGAGACGGCACGCGCGCGCGCGACCCCTATATTAATATTTGCAGAGACCGAGGCCGCGCGCACGCTCTGCACGCGCGTAAATATTTACGGGAGAGCGCCGCGGTGAAATAAAACCGCTATTTCGCGGCTCTCCCCGGTCCAACTCTTCCCTACCCGGTGCAACTATCCCTATATATATATATATATAGGACTCGTGTAGTCGTCCACGTGTTAGTCACTCTCCTCCCTCTCCCGGATTCTCACTCTTTCTTTTTCTCGCTCTTCTTCGGACAGGTGCGCCGGCGAGGATTAAAGGGGCCGCGGTGTTGCTAATCTATGCATATATATATACACTAACGATGCAGTTCGCGCGCGCCTCGCAGGTGCGCGCCTCGAACTCGTTGCCCACGAACCGAAATGACGCGGCTAAATCCGTTAGACGGGCGTGGGGATTAGCATAAGGGTGATCGGCGGGGAGGGGGGGGGTGGATGAATGAATTAGTTCGCGGACGGGAAGGAGTCGACTGAAAGAGATATACCAATGCCAAAAACATGTTGTGGGGCGGGTTTCGATAACGCGTCGATGGCAGGAATGTTCGTGTGACTAACGATAGGGAGACGAAATCAATTTATTTGCTTCACATTCGATACTAGGAACTGTATTACTTACGTTCCTGCAAAGATTCTCGTTTCAAATAATGATATAAGAAACTGCAATTCTAAATAAAAGATATTGCGAGTATAATTAATTAAGGAACTATACTTTTCATAGAAGATTTTGTAAACATTATATATTCGTATATGTAGTGGCAGAAAAATAAGTTTTTAGTTTAATTCTTATCTTAATTATTGTCTGCTCATTAGAACAGTAAAAAATCGCTTTCTACAGTTATATTAAATATATTAATGGCGAATATTTCTTCAAAGTCAATTATTACATGGTACAATAATTGCATGAATTTTGACAAAGTTTCGTGATTTTTTTTAGTAAATAATAAAATGATTATATAGAATTTGAGTATACTGTGATTTTTTTTTTTTTTTTTTTGTTATCTCACGCGATCGCCGAGCACCCATGACGATAAAAACAGTTCCTTGGTGCGTGGATAAAAAAGGGGGAGGCCTGGATGGAACAAACTCAACATTGACAAAGAGTCGGGCACGAAATTTCGACTCGAATTCCAAAACACGAAAGAAAAACAGAAAAAAATAGTAAAACACAAAAAAAAATAGCAGGCATGGAGGCGAGAAAGAATACACTGAATGTAGTTTCGTATCATACGGTCGACGCCAGAGAGTGAGGGGGGGGGGAAGAGAAGCGATCGAGCGGAACAGAATAAGCCGGTAGCCCCTTTGACCTGTGCGCCGATTATTCCCTATATATATATATACACCGAATAACAAACGGACATTTAATACAAGTTCAATTACTCGGCCAGACACGCACCGCGTACATATACGCTTTTTCTACCCTGTCGAAGATAGAGTGGGAGAGATTGAGGAGTGGGGGAAGGACCGGAATAAATTACGCATAACATATAGCCGAGGGGAGGAGGACGGATAAACCAGACCGTCGGGGCTCGTCGAGCCTGAGTTATCGGTCGTTTAATTGTTTCCGCGAACGTCCACCGCGCTCGGCACACGCACACACACACACACACACACACACACACACACACACACACACACATGCTTAGCGGTCTGTATAATACGGTGGCGGGTGCCCACCCGGCCGTGAAAGATATAACATAGACAGTGAGAGGGGTCGGAGGGGGGAGGGAGTGGAGAGCGAGAGACAGACAGCGGCGGTGGAGGCGAGGGAGGGCGCGTGTCACTGGCGCGCGCTCGGCAGCTGCGCCCTCTCTCTCTCTCTCTCTCTCTCTCTCTCTCTCTCTCGCTCTCCTGACGCGCGGGCTAGCGACGAGTCTCCCCCTCCCTCCACCCCCCTCATTAAGTCCTCTCGGAAATAATTTACGATTTCCGCGCCGGTGTGGCGGGGTCGTGGAGGGAGATAAGCTACCAACGGCTCTTTCGGATAGTTACCAGAGGGCGTCTAGAAACATACATATAGACATATATATATATATATATATATATATATATATATATATATATATATATCACGAAGTAAAGTGAGAGGGAATAGAGAAAAATTGGACAGCGAGAAATGCCTGACCGTCGCGAGAGGGCCAAAAGAGAGGAGGAGGGTTGGGATACCGGGCTAACGCGAGGGATTCGGCGGCGATCGGCCGAGGGATGAACTGCCGGGCGTGGGCGAGAGGACGACGGAGTCTACCCTCCCCATCCCCTCCTTCCTAACCCACCCCTTCCTCGGCCGCCCCACCTATGTCCTAGTTTTCGTTATCCATCGCCCCCTGCGCGCTTCGTTTTCTCGGTCGGCGGCTACGGGGGGGGGGGGCAAAAAGAACGAAAAGGGCGGGTGAGGCGAGGGGGTGGGGGAGAGCTTTTAATGAAGCGGGCATAGAGTTGAGTAATGCTCCGTTCGACCAGCCTTCGGGTCAACGGTTGCGTGACGTCCGATTCCGTACATAATGTACACGGGGAGAGATGAGTCCGTTAGAGTGTTGGCGGCGGGGGAGGGGAGCTTTGGAGTAATGTGCTCCAAGCACTGGGATAGATGATTCTATTTTTCTTCTTCTTTCTTTTTTTTTCTTTCTTTGTATAGGTGGGGCTGAGCGATGCGGCGACGATGATTTATCTTATACTGACGCCATTATTACATAGATGAAGGTATTGTATAGAAATGCCTGTTATATATATATATATATATATATATATATATATATATAATATGAGCACACGAACGATCTGGTTAACCCAATTCCAGAGATGATGGACGTAATAAACTTTTCGGGATCAAGCGTTCCAAGGCTGCTCCACCTATGCGTCCATATGCACGAAAAATTAACAGTCCTATCTTTTATGATTTTCGTAGAAAATTCTTGTTTTGTTTTCTTTTTTAGCCGAGGCATAAAATGAATAATAAAAAAAAAGTAATATTTCACAAAAGTTGGAAAAGGGCTCAAATTTCGTTTTATACTCAAAATTTTACGCACGTAGTAGATTTTCGAGTAAAGACTTTAACAAAAAAAAAAAAAAAAAAAAAAAAAACACAACAACAACAAAGTTCCGTCCAAGCCTCGTTTCGTTATCCCCCCCCCCCGCCACCTCTGTTGCCCAATTGGCCGGCACTTTATTTGCATTCCTCCGGGATATAAATGAATCGCTCGTATTCGAAACTGAATGATATCGCCGACTGGGGGCTTGTTATCTTGATTCATTTATCCAACGATTCCAGAATATATACGTACGTAATATACATATATATGTATGTGCATAGGAGGATTCGAATTTGTCACTTGCGATTGGATCGCTTTATGGAAGAATATATATATATAAACGAGGGTGTGTCGTCCCCGTAAATAATGCCATAGATCCCATTGCGTGCGTATACAATTCGAGCGAAGAATTATCCGTCCAGTCTGTTATTTTATTACAAAAAGGGACGAGGTATTGCGCGAAAAAGTCTACTTGATTTACTTTTGAAATTAATTGAACGCGGTAACGTTTTATGTGCGTGTTCTATTGTAATTGAGTGGGGAGGGGGGAAAAATTTACGATGATTCATAAGAGATATAGCGTATGAGTTTACTGTATACAGTAAACGAAAACCATTATTGCTATATAATATAAGAATGCTAAAAGAAAATGAAAATTAAGACGGCAGTGGTGAAAGTGTTACATATTAAGTCACTGAACGGATACATTTTGAGGTATTCTCTAAACCCCCTATTTCAGCTCGTTCCTCCGGAATTGAGTAACAAATGCACTTTTACTGCAAGTGATGAGTGTGTGTGTGTGTGTGAGAGAGAGAGAGAGAGAGAGAGAGAGAGAGAGAGAGAGAGAGAGAGAGAGAGAGTATGTGTCTATATGGGGAAATTATGCCCAAGAAATTTTTCCGGCCTTATGTAATAATCCTCGTTATACAATCTTCCGGGCGCAAAGACTGGCGAAAGTTATTTTCGAGATTTTTTGCTCCCTTCCCTCCTGCGTGAAAAATTAATTACACTTTCTCTCATCCTCCCTCCCTCTCTCTCTCTCTCTCTCTCTCTCTCTCTCTCTCTCTCTCTCTCTGAGCGCAATATTGTCTAGACGCAGTGCCCTCCCCCTCCTCCGAGTTTCAAAGATTACGATCGGACGAGGCTGGATTTTATCGCTTCGCTCGCGCGAGAATTTCTCGGCTTTGAAGGGATCTTGTGGGGCTGAACCCTATATAATACATAACTCTCTGTCCCATCGTTATACGGTCGCCTATGTCACACACACTTGCAGAATACTTCGCAGTTAATGAGGGCGCGCACCTTAACCCACTGGTTTTTAATTTTTTTCTACCCCCCCCCCCACCGCCACCCCAAGAAAAATAGCTCTCCATTGATTTTCTGTTACGCGCACGGCGCGATTCTGAACGCCACTCCCTTAAAATTGATCGTTTTCATAGCGGATGTATCTTTGGGAATATTATAAAAAAAAAAAAAAACAACCCACAGCGTAGAGAGACGAAAAATTAATCGACAAATTTTCTCTTCTCCGTTACAGAATCGATCGCCGACACGTCAGCGGCGCGACAGCACGATCATGGGCCACTCGGCGACGGAGGACCCGACGACGAAGGTAAGAGAGCGCGACGACACCTCTGCTCCATTGCCATGAGACTTTTTCAACTCCTATTTTTGTTCTGCCGCCGCAGTTCCCGCAACGCTCATCGCGCAGCGAGGCGCGAATCGCTAAAAGCGCCCTGCCCCCCCCCTTTACGCGGTATCAAACTAAATTCCATACCTCCCCCACCCACCCCGCCTGATTCCCTCCATAAAATTTCCAATTCCCCGAGAAAGCCCTCCTTTCCTCTCCTGTCTCCCTCTCCTCGTCTCTCGTCCCGGCGACGCAGCCGCGAGAGCGAGAGAACGAGATGGAAAGGAAACCGGAGGATAAAGGAAGTCAGGAGCTCGGTGAAGAAGACAGACTCCCTTTTCCCTTGCCGCGGCAGGTAGCGCGCGGGGTTCGTGAAGGGCGGCGCGAGCGAGCTGACCCCGCGCGGGAGATAAACTTTAATAAATTCAACGAGTTAAATGAAGAGCGAGATGTTGGGGGTTGGGGGAGGGGCGGTAACGCTCCGCGAGTGCCGAGTCTATGGGCGGCCGGCCTGGGGCGATGTGCCGCGGAGGCGGGGGAGGAGCAATAAAATTTTTATTATATAAGCGTATCGCGGCCGAGCCCGCGGGCGGACGCGCCCTGGGCCGCGTGAGAGGAAGACTGCGGCAGCAGCAGCACAGCCGCGCGAAAGCGACGCCATAAAGTTGCGGGCGAGATATCTCTCATATATATATATATAGACAAGAGAGATAGAGAGAGAGAGAGAGAGAGAGAGAGAGAGAGAGAGAGAGAGAGAGAGATCCAGCAGTCCTGGAAGAATGGCAACGGGGCTCGTTATACGAAGATCTCGCGATGGCTAAAGCCCGAAACTTTGCGGGATATTGCCGTCAATTATGTTAAAAGGAGAGATCGTCGCAAAGTCCGGGCGGGAAAAAGGGAAAAGGGGAAAAGAAAAATTTGTGGAGAATGGAGAGAAGACTTTCGTAATAGTTTAGTCGTTTTATTACAGGCTGCGTGCGGTACATATTACAAGCTTCTGACAGGTCGACCCCTATATATAATACACGTGTTCGTAACGCGAGTTCGGTGAATGAAACCGAGTAATAGATTTTTGTTCGACGCTCCCTATCGCGCGGTTAAAAGTGTCTTATGCGCTGCCATTCTGTACTTTGACTACGAGGGGGGGGGGGCAAGAAAGCCCGGTCATTTGACGATGTCTGCTTTTTGATGTTGGAAAACGTGCATTACTGAGATGAAAGGGCTCCGCGATGGGATCGCTTCGTTGCGCATTTCGCGATTATACGTCGAGTTAAAGGTCGCGGTGAGCTTTCTCGAGTTTTAGAAAAATTTTTGTCGAGAAGCGCATTAGATCTGTGAAGGATAAGTAGACGATAAAACTAGTTGAACGCGTATATCTACCGCAATATTAATATGAAAGATTGAAAAAGTACTTTTATCAAGTCGTTTAAGTAAATCTAATCATTACGTTTTAATTTTATACCAGAATTACAACTAGTATAGGCTCTACAACCATACAGCACGTTTGGTGTAACAAGTACTAAGAAAAGAAAAGTAATTTTATGTATAAGTTTTTGTTTAATAATTGTGCCTTGTTCACATTACGGCATGGACTGATTCGCATTCTTGTTACGAATTCAATGTATCTACGTAGGATAACCGAGTTGAAACATAAGTCTAGATCTATCGTCATATTAATTTCATAGTCTGGTGGGATACGCTATTAAAAAAGGTATTTAAGTAAATCTTACTATTGTTTTGGATGAGCTTAAATTTGTCGAAATTCCTAAGTGACGTAACAACCAACTAGAATTTACCGTAACGTAGCATTTATCTGGCTCGTTAAAGATACACACGGAGAAGAATAGGATCGATTACTTTAGTGCTCGTTTTCTAAATATATTATGTTGATAAGTATGTTGACGTTAAGGTAGAGTACCCTGACAAATCTGCGTATAGGATAACTAAAGAGAGACAAATTGAGAAGTGTTGATGTGGTCAAACGATCAAAGTAGGAAGCGTCAGTGCGGTAAAATTATCAAAGTGGTTCACTAATACATATCTTGATTCTTTGGAATTCAGTTTGGATGAATTTACATCAATGTAAAGTCACGTCAAATGGGATGTAACGAAGCGTTAACCTCGCCCATGTCTTCGAGAAGAATACGTTAGAGAAGGTTAAAAAGATTGATCGATCTATTCGTCTCTTTTGCACGGCCCAAGCCAGGAAAGGCATCCAGGATTAACATTCGCCGATAACGGTGATTCAACGATCTTCTTCATAAAATCCGCGTAAAATCATTCCACCATACAGTGTATTTCTTCAAAAGTCACTTTCACGTTTCCCCGCTTCCTACTGCAATCCACGAGTTACGGGAATCGCTTAATAATGATTACGCTGAAAAGGATACGAGCCGTTTGCGAATGCGCGCGATTAACGATGGTATATAACGGCCAAACGAGGATGCACGACATGCGGAATGCGGGTTCCAAGCGCATTCGTCCGATCCTCGGTGGGTTCGTTTGGTCAATTACGACGTGGAGGGGCAAACGTGACGGAAGAAAAAAAAACAGGCACGAAATCTTCCCTCTTGCGCTGGCCATAAATCAGGGACGATCTCGGCCGCGCCGAAAGGCGAAACACGGAAAAGAAAACTATAACCGCTATATAGGCGAGATACCGCCGACACAAAAGGCCGCTGGCACTCATACCGGGCCGCACAACAGCCAGCCAAAGACAATGCGAAGTTTTCGCGTTCTGACCCCTTTCCCCGTTTTCTCTCTCTCTCTCTCTCTCTCTCTCGCGCTCAGTCTATTTCTCCCTCTTTCACCATCTCGCATTGTTGCAAATCCAGCTCCGCGAAGACCGACAGAAGCAGCAATAGCGGCGTGGATGGACCAAATGGCGGTTGTGGGAAGGGGTAGAGGGAAGAGGAGGAAGAGCCGGGGAATGTAAGTGAATGGCATATCCGCGAGGCGCGAATTTCGCGCGTCGTCTATCCGCGCGCCGATAGCGGAGCGGGAGAGCGAGGGGAATAGAGGCAGCAGCGCGCCACAGCGATGGCGCCTCCTACCCCCCCCCCGCACAGCCCTCTCGCCCGAATAGAATTCTGCAGCGCGGGCGGGCGCGTCCCGGGAATTTTGCCTTCCCGTCGGCTTTCCCACTCCCGTGTCTCCCGCTCTTCTTCCATTCTCCTTTTCCCGTCCCTGTCTCTCGCTGCAACTATGCTCTCTCTTTCTCCCTCTCCCCCCCTCTCTCTCTCTCTCTCTCGGTCCGTCCCTCTCGGAGCGCCTGTCGCGCCGGGCTTTCTGAAGGGCTATAAACACCGCGATAATCCATGGTATCAAGAAACACGGTCCGGCAGCTGCCCCCGCGATGCTTTCCAGCGGATAGCGGTGGTGGTGCTGGTGGTGGGTGATGGTGGGGGAGGTTATTGTGGAGCCAAGTTTCGCAGGTCCAGTTCATGAAATTTCCGCGGCGCTGCCTGATTTATGGCTCGTTAATCCCATCCTGTGCGCGCGGACGCGGTGGTGGTCGCGGCGGCGGAAGGGTTGGGATTGGGGGCTAAAAAGAGAGATCTTCGCCCACACCGCTCTGCTCGTTCCGTCTTCATATCTCTCTTTCTCTCTACCTCTCTATCCCTCTCGTTTCCAGCGCGGTCTTTCTATTTAGCGCTACGGGCGCTGACGCGTTGGGTATACGCTTTCGACGCGTCGCTCCTATTGCTATCTCTCTCATTCTTTCTCTCTCTCTCTCTCTCTCCCCAACGCTCTGTGTGCCACACAGCTGCAGAATTGTGTCGGGAGGCAGAGGAGGGGCCAGCTGCAGATAAGAGATATAGGGGAGCGATCCCAAGGAATAGAGAGTGTGAGGAGGGGGAGGGGTGAGGGCGAAGGAAATCCGATGAAAAATCCCGGGGATTTATCGCGGCAAAAAAAGGGGGTGGATGCGCCTCGCGTGCGCGATGAAAGGGAAGAGAGGGCAAGATGAGGAGAATGAAAGCTCCGCGGAGGGGTGGGGAGGGACAGAGTAAGGGAGCGGCGGAAGGGATGGGGAACCCGCAAAAAGGCAGCGACGTCTGTGTCGCGGATCAATTTCCTATTTCATTCGCTCGGCTCCGCGCGGCATCTTGGCAAATCTTGTTTAACTCTGTCTCCTCCCTCCCGCCTCTCTCTTCTAACCAACCTTACGTCCACTATTTCTTTTCATGTATTAGTGTTCGCTGACTTTCTGTCCCTCTCTATCCTCCGCCCTATATTGCCGAGGATTTCCATCGGGTTCCTTTGTCTAGTATCTCTTTCAAGCTCTTTACCTCTCCTTAATTTTTTTCTTTTTTTTTTTCTTCTCTTTTAATAACGTACCGCGGATTTTACGCGCGACTGATGTACAGAGCAGCACCGCGCCGTAAAGGAGACTCGGGAACGAATGAAATTTCGATCCGCTAACGGGGGGATATCGTGCGTCATCCTCCAATGTCCCCGATCTCCTCAAATTAGTTCCTTCGATCTTCCTCTTCCTTCTCTACCTCAAGTTCTTCTTCGTCTGCGTCCGCAGTACACATCTATTATTTACATCGGACTTTTATAGCTCTCGGTAATTGCGTGTCCGCCGAGCGTTATAAAAAGGAGAGCGATAAGGGGGGAGGGGGAAATGAGGCGACGCAGCGATTTACACTCTACAGGAGTTTGTCAATGGTTCAATCAACGCGTGTTTTAAAACGGATCTCCGACTTTATATAGCGATAAAGCCGAAGCGCGGCGGGGAATTACATGTGGACAAGCGGCCGGCACGGGAAGGCCTCGAAGCCTCATAATAATTACAGACAGCTGACGAGCTTGCCGATGGAATTCGGTAATCGGTCTCTTTAAAAAAAAAGGCCGCGCGACCCAGTCGGCTTGCCCAATTAAACTCATCTACAAAAATGACACAGCCTCTTTTCTCCAACCTCCGTTCCCTGTCCATCCTCCCTTCTATCTCTCTCGCGCTCTCTCTCTCTTTCTCACATACACACACACGCACGCAGATTACTCTAAATTTTTCTAATTATTCAAACGTCCATCGCTCCCTCCCTCCCTCTCTCTCTCTCTTTGTCGCTCCACGAACCACTCTACTGAGAGTCTCTCATTCCGCTAATTAAGCCTGAAAAAGTTTTTGCTCTCTCCATTATTCTGAAACTGCATGAATATATATATATATATATATATATATATATATGTGTGTGTGTGTGTGTGTAGAAAGAGAGATAGAGAGAGAGAAAGAGAGAGAGGTACAAAATGCGGTGTTCGCCGGGCCGCTGCGCCATTTTTCAACGCTCGCCTCAAAGTCTTTCTAGGGCTCTTCTTCTCCTTCTTCTTCTTCTTCTTCTCCTTCCTCTTCCTCTTTCCCTCCACCCGGACCACCTCGCCCCGTGCGCATTCATACAGTCGGGCGCCGAGGGGCAAACACGACGACGGATTTTGCGCGCCGCGGGTATGACAGATTAAACCTCCCGTCCCCCTCCCTCTCCCGACCCGCACCCCCTGCCGTCCTGCTCTTCGTATACTCTCGGCCAATGCAAACTATGCAGGCCAGCGAGCCGCTGCGACGATAAGTTCGGAAAACTCACGAGAAAGGGGGTCAAGTGAGTTTCCGTCTATGTACGAGGGTGGGCAAGGGGGGGGGAGAAGGAGAGTTGGGGTTGGTAGAGGAGATCTACTCTTTTCCCCGTGTATATAAAGATATATAGGACGGGCTGGTGAGCTATCGGCCCGTCGTGTCCGATGGAATAAAGGATTTGGATGCCGCTCGCACACCCTCTCTCTCTCTCTCTCTCACTCTCTCTGTCAATGATTGGTCTCTGTTTTTCCAACGAGAGAGAGAGAGAGAGAGAGAGAGAGAGAGAGAACGGGAGAGAGTGGAGCAGTAGGAATTATCCTATACCGACAGGAGCCGCTGTCGAGGCTTCTCTCTGTACAGCTTTCACGTTTGCCCAGGAGCGCCTTTTCTCCGGCTGTTGTCCCCCTGACTCCCACAAGCCCTCTCCACCTCCTTTTTCTCTTTTTTATTTTTTTGCCTTTTTCATCCACCATATTTCTGCTTTATTTCGTTCGCGTCATTGACACAGTTTTGTCTTTTGACGAGGTCGAAGAAAGTTCGTCGCTGACAAAGAGCTAATACACGCGTACATATAGAAATTTCACAATTAGAAAATTGCGAATCTGTATACCTTAGAATTCAGCTTTGAGCGTTTTTTTTGTTTTGTTTTTTGTTTTTTTTTTTTTTTTTTTTTTGAGAAAACCATTTCATTGGTGTATCAAAAAGCGATGGAAGAGGTAATCTTCAATTATTCAAATACATTCCCGTACCCATCTATCCTCGGTGCAGAGTGCATTGAAAATAGAAAAAAAAATCTCACGGATCCCCTCTCGTTCAAAAAGTAATTAATGAAAATGGAGTTCGAGTGATACGCACAGGATGAAAGCTTTCTCGCTCTCTCTCTCTCTCTCTCTCTCTCTCTCTCTCTCTCTCTCTCTGACGCTCACTCCACATAGGTAGGAAATATAGGTAGGAGAAAGACAAGCAATTTCTCTCTCTCTCTCTCTCTCTCTCTCTCCTGTCTGTCTCTCTCTTCCTATCTAGTTCAATCTAAGAAGGGTCTCTGCGAGAGAGGTGACGTCGCTGCAGAGAAATTAAAGCTAATTTGATTTTTCCTTTTCTCTTCGCCCTGCGCGACGAAATTAATTAAAATCCTTTCTTTTTCATTCAAAGAGAACCTTTCCCCCTCACCCTCGCCGCCCGCCATCCCTTTTCGTTACCTCTTCGCGCTTATTAGCCTTACGTTTCACACTTAGTGCAACTAAGTTTCCGCGTCCTCGATTTACTTTCCTCTTCTTTTTTTCATTCTTTCACCGAAAACATCGAGCGCAGATCTGCCAGAGTAAACGGCAATTCGTCCTTTTGCCCGAATATTAATACATCGGGCTCTCTGACGTGAAATAAGTAAAATTTAATCTTATTGCGGAGATTGACTAGATTTAATTTATCAATAAAGTAGTACATGTATGCATCTGTAACATAACGTTTAATTTTTAGAATGAATGAATAGGAAACGCGTTCTAAAACTATGACTAAAGAAACGTTTTATTTTATTTTATTTCGATGGACAATTTCATCTTTCGCAATCGGCCATTCGATCAGGCACTAGATGTCGACTTGACAATATCGAGATATTATCACAAAGTAGGCGTCTTTAATTACTCATGCAAGGCTTTCATGTTATTCTACTTGAATGTGCGTTTAAGACTGTATATACGTGTTTTTGTTCCATCAATGATTTTTAACTTTATTCATTTATTCGGATTTATTACATACAGCTCTGAACTCATTCTGTACTTTCATTGATTCAGTAGGTAAATTTTTCACGCTCGCGAGACGCAAGAATAAATAATGACATTATATATGTGTGTAGGTGAAGAAATCCTAAATTTCTCAAGCAAGTGTGCGCGAAGATTAAAGAAGTAGTTTTTATTGTTCCTTTATTGGCTATTTTTTTAGAGCTATCACTCGTCCTCTCCTTACGCGTGGGATTATCTATATTTTATATATATATGTATATATATATATATATATATATATATATATATATCTGCCCCCCCGTTCCTCCCCCGCTTATGGATCATTGCGCGCTCGCTCTCTCGTGCCACGACATCGTAACTTGCTCTTTTAACGCTCCATAATCCGATAAATCCGACAATTGGCCGGATTGTCCGAGCCCCCCCCCCCACCCCCTCACCCACTCACTCTGCCCGCGTATATCTCTCGGTGGCGATATGTTTTACTGCCGCGCACGTACAGGGCCATAATACGACGATACCTATAGGAATGGAAGGTGGAGGGGGGGGGAGGGGAGAGGTTGGACGGCGCCAAAAATTATAAGCGAGAAGTGTTCGAATTAACGATCGTTCGCCCCCCCTCCCCTCCCCTCCTGGGTTATACTTTATTATTCGGGAAGGTTGGGACGCGAGGCGAATCGCCGATAGGGATATAGCCGCTCGGGACGATTCTCGACCCCATCCCCCGTCCTTCCCGCCGCCCGTCGGTTTTATTTCCTTCTTTTCCCTTCCCGTCCGATTGCCGCGGTCGCGCGGTCATCGCGCGTCAGCGGGCCTCGTAAAAGCCGAGGGTGCGATCCCCCATCCGTCCTCGAGCCAGAGCGCGCGCGCGCGCGGCCGTAAATTGCGAATATATATATATATCGCGTCTGCCCCGTTCTCGGCCTTCCTCGTCTTCCTGCTCGTCGCGGCGTCGTAAAAGCTCGCAGAATCATCCGTATCGCATTGATGCTCGGCTCCTCGGTCTCTTCCCCGCTACATTTATATATCGTCCGGATAAAGAGGGAGTGGGGAGGGGATAGGAGCAGTGTTTCGAGATTGAATTGTCGTTACTCCAGATTATAGTATCTTATTTATGCTTGTTTGTCCTCGTAATTTGTTTATTAGATTATTTATTTGTTTTTTTTAAAAGAATTATTACCTCAATAACGTTCATTACGTATAAAAAAAGTGTTTATAAGTTTTTTTAAAATATTTAAATGACTATATATGTAATACGGCCAGGTCACGAGGTTGATCCCGGAATTATTAAAGAGGAATACTTATTTAACCGGATTCATTAATTGGACGAGATAGTCCAATAATTTTTAACGCTGTCCCACAAAAAAATCAGTGAGCTATTTTCAGAAATGATTTTGTATTATTCATTAAACTTATAAATATTGAAAGTAAATTATTGTTTTTCAATAGAGTATCATTTACCATATTTAAAAAAAAATTTGATTATCAATCTTCAAATCAAATGTTTTTGAAATTTTCGAAAGGCCGAAAGAAATGACTATACATACTTATATTCTCAGTTTTATAAAATTATATTTAATCGGCATTTACAAACAACTTGTAGAAATTCAAAAATTTCGTAATGCACACAAAATTTCTGACCATTTGGACAAGTCATACGTAGTCTTTATTATTTCGCTTTTTTCTTCTCTGTCTCTCAATCTCCGACTCTTATTTCTATACAACTAAACTCATGCCCGCTCGCTTCACAGAAAAAGAGAATTACATAAAATCCTTCACCGTAATTTTCCAAATTCTTTATTATGAAGCAACGCTCTAAAACGCTCCCGCGACACCGCACCGGGACTTCTTCCCAAGCGTAACACGCCCAAGAAGACGGGGGAACAGAATGAAAGAGAGTAAGAGAGAGAGAGAGAGAGAGAGAGAGAGAGAAAGCGAGAAGTACGAGCTTACGATTCGCCGAGCATTATGACACAAGTGCGTTTACAAAAAGCGTTAGAGAAGAAGAGGAAGAAGAGGCGAGAGATAGAGAGAGAGAGAGAGAGAGAGAGGTGGGGGTAAGAGGAAAGACGAAGCTATGCTGCTGCAGTCCCGTGCTCTCGGAGCGTAAAGACGAGCCGCGAGAGAAAACCGGATGAAATCAAAAGTCCCTCCCGAGCTGCGACGCAAGAAAGTCCGACAAAGAGCGCTCGCGCTTCCCTTTTCCGCTTCTATATATTCTATATAATACAGCATCAGCAAGCGCGCGCGGAAAGCGTCACGCCGACTGAGTTACCGTCGGCGGCGGCGAGAACGCCCGTCTACGGAGCTCTGAAGGGACAGAGAGAAAGAAAGACTAAGTGAGGGAGAGAGAGAGAGAGAGAAGAGAAAGAGAGAGAGAACGGGATAGGGGAGAAGGGACAGGGGTTGACGTTTTATTAGAAGTCCCGGGCCATTAAGTATGCGAGAAAGCCGGGCGAGATAAGGAGGCGAGAAGAGAGCAGAGTGCGCCGCATCAAGTTTTGCGATTACCACCCCGCTCTCCCCCCTCCAACTCCACCCCCCCCCAAGAACGTGAGGAAGAGCCCCTACCCAGCCAACCGCCCCGTTCACCCCCTTTCGCCGGGGCGGCGGCTTTGTTAAATTGCAGGCCGGGATTGAGTGCGGAATATTCCGTTTTTAATCTCCGCCATTACGAGCCTGTAAGTGTGTTTTATAATACCATCGAGCTTTTCGAAGCTTTGCAACACAGCCTAAAAATGAATAAGCAAGTATCCACTCGTTTACGACGTTTGTGCTCACTTAATTGGGACTTTCGGATTCTCCCTTCGCGTGAAATATGTATATAGATTTGCTTATCTTACATCGCACGATTAAAAAAAAGTCCACTGAATGAATAAGTGATAACCCACTTGTGTAAAAAAGTGAAGAACCTGGAAAAATCCTCTCATTCAATGTTTATAAAATGTGAAATGAGAAGATATTTGCAGGTTAAGGACCGATTTTCAATTCCAAAATTTCGCTGAGTATTAGCAATACTCGATGGTAATTTTGAAATCGAAAAGTGCAGATCGTCACCCAGCGGTGGATGGTCGAACTACGGTAGGGAGAAATCATCGCATGTGCATGATAAAATAAATAATCCATTTGAAGTTTTAGAGTGATTTTTCACGTTCAAACACTAAAAATACAAAATTATCCACAAATTATTATTAACTCCTTCATTGATAAGTTGAATCAAGTTAAAATACATAATAAGTTCAGAATTGCACTTACAATCTTATTACTTATTCAGCGCGACTGCGCCAATTAATATAAATGTTATAATTACGCAGTTTAGCCTCGACGCGTGTTTCAACGAGAGCGAGCAAAAAAAAAAAAAAAAAAACAACAACCGTAAGCGTATACAATGGAACGGCTCTTGTCCGTGGTAAAATAAAAAAGCCCCGGCCTTTATTGCAGGCGCGTTCTCACCGTTAAATTTCAAGACGAAGTCGTTTCGCCTCGCGAGCGGACGAGAATTCAAACCGCGTCGGCTCGCTCGCTCGCTCGCTCGCGCCGCCTACTTTTACCCCTGCTTCCCCCCAACCCTCAACCCCCTTCCGCGATTCTAATTCGAACGGGCGCGCGAGTGCTTTACTCGCCCCCTCCCAGCCCCCGTTCCGCCGGCGCTTCTGCATTTTATAACCGCAGACGCGCCGCGGGAGGAATATCCTACCCTCCCCCCCTACCCTCCTCCCGCAAGCACGTCTGAAAGTTACGCGTGCGGCGCGGTGCGCGCTCTCCCGTGCGAGAGAGGGAGAGAGAGAGAGAGAGAGAGAGCGAGCGAGGAGGGGGGAGAAGTGAAATTTCGCGGTGAGAGACACCCCGGCTATACTTTCTTCCTTGGGGAAATTCCGCGGCGCGCGGTGGATGGAAAAAGGGGGAGGACGGGGGAGGAGGAAAGTTCGGCGCGGGGAGAGAGAGAGAGAGAGGGGTCCTCTCGGGCGGTGATACCCGTAGACTCGGAGCACTCCCCCCTCTCCTGCGTACGCGGTAATGTCGTCGTCGTCGCCACCGTTGCCGCCGCCGCCGCCGCCCAGTTTTGATCCCGGTGTCGGTGCCGCGCGCGGAGAGCTATTAAATTTGCGCCCCCGCAGGAAACGGGAAATGAAGGTGGGGCGGGGGGGGGCGGTTTGTCTACGCGTAGTCGCTAGTTCGCGAGGATTCGAGGGGGCGCGGGCGCGAGAGTCGCTCGGTGCACCGACGAAGCATAAAAGGCATCTTTCGCGTTGAGACATTTTTTTTTTTTTTTTTTTCAATTTTTTTGAACTTTGGCGAACCGCGGCTCTTAGGCTAGTGTACGGCCAAGATACGAGGCGGCCATCTTCACTCGATAATTCAGGAATAGAATTCTTCAAGAACTGAAAATTATAGATTGGATTAAAAGCTTCGCTGGATTTTCGTTAATCGCGCGGTACGACGGACAGATTGCTTTCATGATCTCGAGGATGGGCTTTGTTTTTCATTGTAAAGCTTTTTATT